>APFE030910453.1:46857-121282 GCA_000404065.3 Pinus taeda | reverse complement strand
TACCCATAACCCCACTTTATGGGGTCCAGGGCAGCGCCCCAGAAAATTTTGGTTTTGGACCCTATGTTAGGTTGGGCATACCCACCTATGGTTTTGTGCATGATTTTTGCACATGTTTTTTGGACGCGATGCTTTTCAATCCATGGTTTTGGACGCGATGGTTTTCATTCCATGGTATTGGATGCTTCGGCATTTATAAATATGTATTGTAACATTGAAAGGAACAGAATGAAAAATCACGCTGGTAGTCCCGGTTTTGGGATCTAGTGGGAAATATCTGTGTATATGTGTTTTATGTGTTATGCTCTCGCATTTTTATTTTTCCTGTGATTTAGAATTCATATGCAGGTAATTTCTATACGGGGTTAAAACCTACACTTACCCTTGTCACTAGAAATGTGTACTGCAAACATCACACAACCTTCTCTGCAACTACAGTTATCCTACATAGTGGTAACCATCCTCACTGATGTAGGCTTCTTCTTCCCATGCAAAGTCCTCTTTTCCCCACTATCATTCACACAGTCAATGGCCTTGTTGAAGTAATCCACCTTGGTTCTATGAAGGTATATCCAATCCATAACCAAAAGCATACTATATGATCCCAATGGAAATACATTCAAATGTGATGTTGTAGGCATACCATTTAACTTAAATGTACAAGCTCTTACCCAATGGTGAACTCACTTCTTTGTACCTATAGTCAACTATACCGACCAAGATTCTGCATGCACTTATTTTCTCAAACCACACTTATCCATTAGGTCAAGATTAATATATATATAGAGAGATCTAGGATCAATCAAAAGAGAAACTACTTGATCAAAAAGATTACCGTCCATATCAATGATCAATCCTTGATGATCCACTTGCATGTTGTCCACAACTGCATAGATCCGAGGAATTCTATGACCAACATCACCAACTCTATGCGCCTTCTGAGAACTATATATCTAGGGTCTACTACCACTCTACTACTGTGGACAATACCTCTTATGATGATCCTTACCACATATCCAACACTACAATGGTTACCTACCACTGCCTCTAGCTTACTGCTCTCCACACCCCTTCTCAACTGTATTGAATCTTTTGTAAGGAATTGCATTTTCTTTCTCACTTGCATCTTTAGTTCTTCCTCTATTTGGTGGCTATTTTCCTTTAACTTTCTCATTCTTTTCAAGTCATGCTTAGACTCAACTTTGCGCTTCAATTGCTAATAAAAATGCTTGAACTTTAAAATGGCCTCCTCCAATGGTCTAGTCTCATCGAACCGAATCCGATCTCTATATGAAACTGGCAATCCATTGACGAATCCATGAACCTTGGCCTTCTCCTCCATGAGGTAAGGCACATACCTCAACAAATCCAAAAATCTACTAGTATACTCATCATCTGTCATAGAACCCATCCGCAACTCATAAAAATCCTTAGCTTTGTCATCATAGTACCTCTTCGATAAGTACTTCTTCTTGAAGAGCCTTTCAAACACATGCCAATTCAAATTTTCCTCATGCATACCTTCAAAATTCTTCATGTCTTCCCACCAAATATTTTCTTTACCTTTGAGATTGAAAGTGGTTATATTTTCTTTCATATTTTTCGAATAATCATGCAATTAGAAAAAAAATTTCATACCAAGAAACCATGCTTTTGCATCCTATGATTTCTTCATATATCCATTAAAAGTAGGTGCCTTTTCCTTCTTAAACTCATTCGGCAAGTATCCCCTATCACTCCTCCTATAGGGATGATAATGATGACGATCATGATGCCTATCAAAACCAGAATTGGAATAGTACCTACGTCAATCACTTCTCCTATTCTGAGTGTCTAACAACCTGCCATCTCTGATCGTGTTAGATTTATCTGACCTATGTCTACTAGGAGAACTACTTCCATATTCCCCATTAGTTATATCCTCATGTCCATGGCTGATCTAAAGTGGTCACTGTTGCTGCAAATCTGACAAACTCTAAAGTAGTATCTCATTCACCTCTGCTTTTTTCTCTTGTGCCTGCATGATTTTGTCATTGTCTTCTTTGCAACTCCTTATTTCTTCCTTCAAGATTCTCAATGTATCTTACAAGTCATTAGAGTTCCCTGCATCATGTTGCCCATCTGATGCATAGGGATATTCTATGTAGTCTATCACCTTGCTAGCCATATGATCTCTTTCTTGTAAGGCATACTATGTCAGCTAAACCAAATCACAATAAACCAATGTACCTTAGCGTAATCTGGGGAGGATACCTTATCTGCAAGATCATCAAATCATCATGATACATGTATAACATAATCATAACAACATATAGACATATATTGAATAAGTTTATGAACGCATAAACATCATTCTAACTAGGGTCCAGTCATCAATGTAAGGCCATATCAACGATGCATGCTATGACCTCATGCATTACAACAACTATTACTCCATTACACACATTGCCACATGCAACTATCAACATGCATAAGAAATTCCTAATCAACTACACATATGTATGAATGTATGTAGTTGATCATAAGTGATCAATTCTTGTAATCAACCTACAAGACTGATACATGTAATTAAAACATTCAAGAATGCACATGAAATACAAGGATGTAGTCAAGTGACATATAATCAACATGTAAGGGACATATAACCATATGCAACTAGTCATATACTTTCGACGATGCATCCCACAAAATCACATAAAGTTCCTCATGACAACCTTACTACCATCATGATCAATATGATGCAATGTAAGAAGCACATGGAATGCAAGTATAAGAGACACACATGCAGCTGACATGCATGCATGACTGAGAACCTTCACCCAAGGAGAGCACAACCACGCTCTAATACCAATCTGTAACACCCCCTCCTCCTAGGTCCACCCAAGAAACCAGACAGTCGGGGTAAACATGCGGCGAGAGAGGCTACTATATGAGATTCAACTTCCTTGGTAACCTTTAGGAAATGGAACCGACGAAACATATCAAACAAACCCATCCACGTCAGCAATAACACCCTTAGGAGAGATGTTAGCCACTCAGACATCCTGTTCCTGAGTCCCACTGATTATTTAGGCCTTTTAACCCCTGGTTGCTCTCATGCTATAGGAAAGATAGTGACTAGAATCCAAAGTCGCTCTCACATGTTTGTGTGCCAGCGTCCCTGGAATTTTCCAGCAGAGTTGTGCCAATGCCCCCGAGATGTGATCCACTTTTCTAGCCCAGAATCCAGGCATCTGCCCAAAACTTGTTATGACCTTCAGAATCCATCTAAGACATGACGAAAATATAAAAAAATCAAAAATCAAGCTCAGGACTAGGCCTAAGCATCCCTAACCGAGATTGAAATTTTGTCAAACTCTTGGCATCAATGCAACCTATAGGTCTAGGATGCAAGACAATAATGACTGAAAGAACTTATGAAACATAACCAGAAGAATCACCTCCTTTTCCATTGAACTATTATAAGATCAATTACGTCGTGCATCCATCCATTTGACAATTACAAGTAAATACATGAAATAACCATGACATGAACTAGTCATTTAACCATGCTTATAGCCAGCATAAAACCATATAAATATCAAAGATATGAAAACTATTAAATCCAGATATAAACCTGTGAAAAAGTAGGAGAACTTAGCTTTTATTAATCATAGGAAAATCTGACCAGGTTCGTTACTTCCACGTACCACCCGACCAAAAACATGGCTGAACCAAATCTTTCTTTCATCTAGTCACCCCCATGCCATATTCCAAGAATGAATGTGGTATCTCATAGAACAACCAATCTATGAACAACAAATCTATGAACAACCAAGGGAATCCAAAGGTTAAACCACCTCCACTCTCATCAAACTATGATCACACCAAAACCGGTGCTTTGATCACAACCAAACTGAACTTGGAATGCCATTTGGAATTCATCACTATCCTTGAAAATTTTTCCGTCTCCTTGTCTCTCAGGCTTTACCACAATCCAATTCTGGATCACTAGGCCCTAAACTGAGACCAGTCTCTCAGGCTTTACCACAATCCAAACTCAGATCACTAGGCCCTAAATTGAGACTTATCCCTCAGGATTTACCGTGTATCTCACCAAAACCAGTCAAGGGATTCCTAGCCCTTTGGTAATGAAACTTGAGACCACCTCTACCCCAGATTTTGAAATCTATCTAACAAACCAAAGCTCAAAACAAAAATAAAAATCCCAACACCATAACATTCGGAAAAAGGCAAGGCTAGGCTGAAAATCACTTCCATAACCTGGCAAAACCATGCCACCGACAGCAAGAGAACCATACACCAACATGAAAAACCATGCATGTCCAAACCAGGTAGGAAATCACACATGGAAAATGTTACCTGCAAGTATTCTTGCTGAAGCTACCTGATCTTGCTCTTCTTCCTTGATCCAAAGCTAGAGTGCTCCGAGAAAACTCTAAGTGACCAAAAGTGAGAGAGAGATAGAGAGAGAATAATGAAAGAGCTCCAAAAATGAACTAACAAAAGGTTACCAACTGATCCTCCAAAGCCTTTTTATGAATGCATCCTCTAATTTCTTCATTTTCCATTATTTTCCTTCAATTTACTCCTCACATGAAACCTGGGACCTTTCACCTTACTTTTCTCCTAATTTCCTTTATTTTCATTATTTTCTCCTAAAATGTGCCAAAAATGCCATTTTCCCTTTTAATTCCTTTTCCAATTTCCTTAGCCAAAAAAAAACATCCAGTGATGCCCACTAGGATATCTTTTCCCAACATTCTGCTTGGAATAAGTGTCCCTTAACAGTGGTCTTTTTCCTTTATTAAAATTTATTACATGAAATTTTCACCAGGGTTGTTAAAAATAAGCTCAGGTAATAAAGCCTTAATGTTTTTAGTTTCGAATACATGGGACTCAATAGCTAATGAAGATGTAATCTCAGGCTCAGTGCTTATAGGAATAGAAGACTCTGGTTGATTCACTTCAGATGTAGTATTAGAAGGGGATGCTTCCAAAGCACTGGTTTCGGAACTGTGCATTTTTTTGTTCTTTTGATGACGTCCAAGTGTTTCCTCAAGAGGTAATATTTTCATCCTACATGAATGACAGGGTTGAGGAGGTTGTTCTTCCACAATGGTTTAGTATATTTTAGAAACTAACAACAAAAATAAATAAAAAGGGGTGAGTAGGAATAAAAGTTTACCAAGAAACTGTGAGCTACAATATATAACCTTGTAAAACCAAAGATTTACGGATAGGTAGGAAATCTCCCTGAATGTTGTGTTAAGTGTATCACAATGTACAAGGTGACTGACTCAGTTACCTAAGGCGGGATAGCAACCTAGTGGGGACTTACAAAATATACCTGAAGGTATGTGGAAGCGCATTGTGTAGTAGTGTTGTCTAATGAGTAACCATATGATGAGAGAATTCCCATATAATTTTCATGCATCAAGCGCCATCCAATATACCCAAAGGTACGTGGAGAATGATCTGATACACTTACATATGTGGAAAAAGATATCACCCCCGGAATGCAATGCTAGAAAAATACGACAACTCCTACACTTAAAGATGCCGAAACACATCTCTAGCATATACTTCTAGATTTTTGAGTTAATGTTCCAAATTCTCCTTAAGATTGATTAAATACATTTTAAATTTTATCTTGAATTAGGTTTTAGTTTTCAAGGCTCACCACAAGTTCACCTAAATTCGCTACAATTCAATCTACCATGATAGTAAGAAATCTTTAGTTTTGATGAAAAATAACTATGAGAAGGAAGATATTTCAAAGAGTGATGCAGCAAACAAGAGATGCAACAAACATCACTTTCCTAATCAAATTTCTGAATGCAACTATTCCAACTTCCGATTTCACTCAAAACCTTAATACAAATGTAAAGTATGCAAGAAGATGAGTTTTTTCTTTTCTTTCAACTTAATTTTCAAATGCAAAGAAAACTAAGATACATAAAGACTATTGATGCAAGAAATTACACAGAATATCAATGCAATACAAACTTCTCCATTTCAATCAACAATCAAGGAAAATACCTAATTAATAAGAGAAAGAAAACCCAAAGAATTCTTACCAAAGGCTAAAAAAAAAAAAAAAAAAAAAAAAAAAAAAAATCAAGATGGATTTTCGGAGGTGAAGACAAACTCAATGACACAGGGTAAACCTTTTGAATTTAAACAGAAAGAGGAGCAAGGTCAAATAATGATTTTTTTTTCATCCTATAGGGATTAACGTAGGTGAAAAACATGCACCAGTGCACTATAACACAGGCAGAGAGAAGGCTCAAGTGCTTTGAAGCACTAAGTCTCTAGATCAGGGAGTGCGATGGACAATTTCAGTCAACATACGACAACAAAAATGCAACCAAGCTCAAACTCGTGCTTTCCTAAGTTCAATCAATGTTTGAGTGAGTCAATTAAGGTAGCTTTAAGAGGTGAAAAAATGTTCTAAGGTCAAGGAAACCACTAGGGGAAAATCGTTACCAAGTATGGTCGCCAATTTTTTATTCGACATTTTCACTATTGCGGACAAAGGTGAATTCCCTAGATCTAGTGGTCTGATCTAGAACAACATAAGACAAAAAGCGTAGATTTTCCTTAGAGAAAGTAGAGAATGGGAAATAATCCTACCTTGGATATGTAGCGAGATTTTCTTTCCTCCTTACTTGTAAGTTCCAATTCCAACTCCAAGCGCTACAATTAGAACCTACACATATGACTAAAACAAGCAAAGGATTCACAATATCTATGTAGCAAAGTCTAACATCTCTATTCAATGAATCAACAAGGCATTGAAATACATGAGTGTAAACATAACACAAAAAAATATAGGAAAACAATATGCTCTTTGTATTAATAGATATAAGAGAGAGTTTAAAACCATAAATAGAAGCTAACTTTGTAGATGTCTCCCCAAGTTGACTTGCCCTTCCTTGTCACAAAGAAAAACTCAACACCAACCCTAATGCATAAAAGTGATGACTCCTTAGGTTAAAGCCAACAACATGAGGGCACAATAAATCTCCAAAAGCTGACCTAGACCTTATGGGAGGCAATAATTTTATAGGAGGATGTGTTAGTTTGGGAATTATTATCCAATTACCAATCTAGGCTTGAGATCCAGTTAAGAGGAGGCGATGAGCTCAAGGGATAAGAGATAAGGTCTCCAAGATAGGATTCAATTTCTCTATACATGGTAAATGGTTAAAAATACCTTGGAAGCTTTTGGAAGAGGAAGCTTCAATTTTTTTTATTTTATTTATTTATTTTTATATTTTCCCGAATTTTTAAAATCAGCGCACCTGTAGAAGGGAGCAACTTATGCTGGTTAGCGCTGGTAACTAGGCATGAAACCTATGCTGAGCGCACGTGGGATAAAGGGTCAGGTGTGCAGGGGCTTAAAATAATGTTTTTGAGTAAGTATTCCCAGAAACTCAGACTTTTTGGAGAAGTGATTCTTAGGGCTTTGTGAAGGGATGATGAAAAATGTATATGGATGTTGAACGATCCAGTTTGTAAGCTATTGACGAGATGTGACAAAATGGCTTGTAAAAATGAATAATCCACCTCAATTCAATGGATTATTTGAAGTAGATATTTTTGTACAGGAGTATGAAGAACAAATACTAGAATGTAATAGGATTCTCGTGTTGGACGTTGCAATGTGTGCAACCCCAGGCAGATGGTGGGATGCACATAAAGAATAAGTCATGGGATGGTAGCAGTGTAAGAAACAAATGAAGGTTAAATTTGGGACCAACTCTAGGGTCCCTATGGATAAGTATTTAGGTGTGGAATGTCCCAAGACACACTTGAAGTGGTGTGTTGCAGCATGGACCAAGGGACAAGTGCATAACAAGAGTGGGTGCATCGATTCATACACACCTTGGACACCATTCTAGCTAACTAGTATATTGAGTTCGAAGTGTGTAGAGGAAAAAAGATTGGAATGAAATGGCACAAAATTTTAGGACCACATTTAGTTTTGAAGTGGAAAAGCTAGTTCTATATGAAGCATTGAAGGTGTTGCGACAAAAGATATTCACTGCAAATGAATCAACAATGATGGGGAACATGCCATTATGTTATGTGCATTAACATTTTCAGTAGGTGCAAGAGTTTCTAGAGTGCTACAACATAGTGGAGCAAGGAGAGGATGAAGATGATCCCTCAAACATTCATATTCTAGAAGTGGAAGGGGAACGCATAATAGGTGGATCGTCATTGTAGTTTGTAGAGTATGCATAACCTATCAGGACTTGGAAGGTGAACATTGAGATAGAGGGAAGTCTCATGATGGTGGTCATTGGGGACTATTGGGATGACAACATCGTTGAAAATATTGCAGACTTGTTGTGTGAATACCAAGACCTGATTTTTAACATTATGGAGAAAGTAGTAGAAACCATTAGCACCAGGAGTGAACCAAGGAAGATAAGCCTAATAGACCCCATTAAGTGAAAAGGTGGAAAAATTAGAGGTTGTGCCACCTTTTAGGAAGGTGACTAATTTAATTAAGGGTTAATGAAAAGCAGTGCTATTGCTTTTGTATATAAATAAAATCTAGTGTACATGGATTAGGAGTAGGTGTGTAATAGTGATGGCTAGAGATAATATGGGTTAGAGTTGTTAGGAAGTGATAGAATAAATGGACTCTATGTGCTAGAAGGGATGATTTTAAAGGGGTAAGAAAATGGTATAAGAAGTATTGATAAGATAGAAAACATGCAGCATTGGGGGCCAACCCAAAGGAGAAATACTTTATGGGGAATTTAAAATGGATTGCGAGAATTGTATCCTTGGAATTTGAATACCAGTGATGATAGACTTTAGCATGTTATAAATTTAGAAGAATTTTAAAATTACATCATGAGGACAATGCTCAAAGGACCATTCCCAGTATGTAACTCTAATTGAAATGAAAGAAAGTAGCTGGGCAGGTTGTCAAATTTTATTTTAGTTGTAGAGGGGATAGTGTATGGGTGGTGAAACAAGGAAAGGGATATAATGGCACAGACAAAGGGAACTGAAGGAGGAATAAAATTTTTTTAGGAGATAACAAGATATATTCCAGTTGTTGGTGATGTTAGGATGACACAACTACAGAGAGGGAGGCTGTGTTGAAAGAATCTGAGATGGCATAGTGAAAATTGGAGAGTTCATCCATGGGGGGTGGTTAAGCTATATCAAGAGGCATGGATGGGAAAATGTCCCCTTTTCTCACAGGGATGGATTTCATGTTTCCATACAGTTCTACCAATTATCTTAGCTCGACACGAAATTTGGGAGGGATTTGTGGGCATATCTAGCAAATCAGTTTTGGGGAAATCCTAACCATGGGGATTGTAGTAGATAAATAGGTCCCCTTGTATGATGGGGTGGCATGGGGACACAGGAAAAATAACCCCTACTCTAGTGGGTGGATGGAACTGTAAACACTTCGAGGGTGCATGGTGGTTGCATGAAAAATGATGAACCTTCCTGTCACAACGACCCTTGTGGTACTTTGGAGAAGGCTAGAGGGTTGATGTGTAGCCTATACCCACTAGAGGAAGGAACAAATATGGTAGCAAGAATGGGGCAATGGTCAGGGACAAACATAGAACTCGGCCCTAGGGCAACATTGGTGGTAAGGATTGTGTTTTTGAGCACACTGTTGTAGGGAGGTGGAATGTGACACTCCCCTCTTATCTAGCTTCAGAGTTCCAGGAAAACAAGACCGCCTAACTATCCCCACACGTTGTTGTACTAGAAGTGTGAATATAACCTCAATAAAAATGGAACATTACCAAATCCATCAAGATAGAAGGAGGATTGAGTGGCTTGGGACGAGCCACATTTTTGTGTTGGGGGCCTATTGGATCCCATAAATTTTTTTGGTTAATTTTGTTAAGTATGACATCATATAGGAGGATTGAGGAGCAAGGAAGGTATGGATGGTGTGCAACATAGGGTTTGAGTAGGAGGTAAGGCATGGCATAGGTGGACACCAAGAAGGAAGGAGGTAGTGGCGCCTGAGGCGAGGATGCACATACAAGGAAATATCAATGATTAGGAATTTTTAGTAGGGATGAAGTTGACAAGGGATGTTTTTGTAGGAAGGAGGTTATATGTATTTTGAAGTTGAAGGAGGAATGACATAATGGAGCAGTTTGGTGGGACGATATTTCAAAGGGACTTTAGTACGCATGTGACAACTCAGAGATGGAATTAGGAAATATCCCAACGACTAGTAGGATAGCTGGAGTAATTAGGTAGAGGGTCAAGAAGATTCAAAGGGCTTCCAAACAAATATAAGAAGGAACATTGAAGGAAAACGTAGGTTAGATGAGGGAAAGTTCAAAATCGAGGAGCTTGTATCGATTTGTCAACTATGGTAATTTTGGGTTCTGTGATGTTGGTGTATGTATATCTGTGATCGTCGGTGTGCATACTACAGTCTAAATATGATAGGATATATTATTATAATATATATATATAATATATATATATATTATATGGTATTGCATTATAAATTATTCTTTTTGTACATGGTGTGGGTATGAAAGGATGGTGAGCCTGTTGGTCTAATGGTTATAACACAAGGCATAACACCCTTTTTTTTTCTAATAATATAATCTAATGGAAGCATGATTTGACCCTTATATTTTCATGTTGATATCTAATTATGCGATGTTGTTTATAATGTGTTGAATTTTTGTGTGTTGAATGTTTTATCATAGACTCGAATATTTGTAAATGTGTTTAATGGTTTTGATGATTATAAGGCTTTTAATGCTTTTAGACAGTGTTGCATGTTTTTAAAGGAAATCGTCTATGATATTGTTTCTGGAAAAACTAGTGTCTTTTCAAACGACTAGCCCTCTAGGTTTGGTAGATACCCTAGAAACAATAGTTTAAAGAAATTCACGATTTCTTCTATGTATAATAGATAAGAGAAAGACAAAGGAACCAACCTGGATCTTCCGCTTAATCCCTTGCTTGATCTCTCTCCCCTTTGACAGAGTTTGCAACTCCTCCCCATACTTATCCCACTTTGGGAGTACCTGTGGAAACAAAGTAACAAAGAACCATCAAAGAATATTTATCTATTATATCATAAAAATTACAGAATCAGATATATAATGAACATACAGTAGCATTCACAAATGACAACATTCACGATTGCACAATTATATGGAAGAAAACTTGAAGAACTTTATTAAATAGAAGGGATAATTACAACCCAGTTGTCTGATCCAGCATCAATCCGTCTTCACCTAATGAAATAACAACATCACAACAACAATAAAATGCTCTTTCCTCAAATACAAACTATCAACACTTCCTTGCAATTCACAAAATTCCAGCCTCTAGATCTCTTAGATGAGGGATCCATTTATAGATGTATGCAAGGGTGTGAGTCATCTCTGGGGCTTGATTAGTGTCATTCCACTTGTTACATTTGTTTCCACTTGGAGATTTCTTGGATCTCTTACTCATCCCCAGGTGAATTCAGAGAGGCAAATTTCATAGGAGAAGTTTCTGGAAGATTCCATGCTCAACCACCTAGCAAACTGTCTCGGACATTTGTCCATCCTCACCCATCGCACCCTACAGAAGGCCTAATCAGTATGCATCACACCTGAGCAGTGTACCACTCAGTATGCATTGCACCTAGCCAGTGCAGCAGTCACTATGGTTTAGTTTAGGCCATTTCTGGATGGTTTTTTAGGTGGAACTTTTGGGGAATGATGTAATCAGATGACCATGTTCTTTTAGGGTATGAAACAAATATTTTAGGGGTTGATGAGCCCTAGTTTATTGACATATAAGATTGGGGTTGAAGTTCCCAAATATGTCTATAACAGTTGCCCCCTAAAGCATGAAGTCGTAAATATTGATGTCAGCAGAAATGCTTTATCATGAGGATCCGAGGTTTCAAACTAGAAGGTGACCTGTATAAGATACAATAGAATACATAATCATAATATAATTTTCATGATCTAGCTGAGGTAGGCATTCCCATGCTGAGATTTATAAATTTATTTCATGTACATAGATCAAATAGTTGTCTGTAGATGCAAACTGGTGATTCTTCAGATGTAGAGTCATCATCCTTGGCTCGGATGACCATTTGTGCAACTTCCTTGTACATTTGATGTCTTTATATCCCCGAATCTATTGTAGCCCGGATGGATGAAATTAGATTTGGGGTCTTCAAACTCGTTCAATATTCGCCCGATGTACAAGTCAATCCACGACAAGAGATGTTCTGAAGTCGAACATGGAAAGACATTGCCTAATTACCAGCCAATAATGTGGGCTATTAATAGATGCGAGAGGAATTACCGATAATGATAATGACCCTCAAGGTACTAAATTACAATTCACGTGGTGTGAATATATGATCCGATGTTGAACACCGTGCAAAATCTTTTGGTCAAAGGCCATTGATGTCAACTTGTCGCTGGAAGTGAGAAACTTGCCATTGAGGCATGCAAGCTTCAAAGCACTGAAAGGGGTGTTTCTAAGCCAACTTCTTGGATAATGAGCTGATATCGACAAGAAGTGATTCATCGTAGGAGGGCCTTGATGTATCCCACATCTGCGACACAAAATGAAGAAAATGATTTCTGGAGGTGAAAACGATCTGACGACACAAGGTTCAGGAATGGCGGTCATGAAAAATGAAGGTTGGAGGTATTGCAGTGGATGAGGCATTAACTGGATTGTGGTTTCTCAACTGAATGAATTCTCTTGAACATGTCGACGACACTAAGATGGATTGGTAACATTAACCCCAAAATATGGATGGTGTAAAAGACCAATGGTGAGATGACCGGTGAACGAAATAACCCAACCTGACTCACTAATGGTGATGGAGTGAAAGTGTCATGTTCAAGAGTGACCTGCTACCAAAAATTTCTTCAAGTTTTTTCCCTTTTTCCCCAGTCATTGTTGACCAGTACCTCTTTATTTTTGTCAAGCTTGAGGAGGATAAAATATGCTTGTTCTATAATTTTCCCTTTAGGCAAACATGTCGGTATGTTTTAATGAGTCTAGCGATAATGAAACTCGTTCTTGTCTAGAGTGGACAAGTTTGTCGCTATTGTTTTAACAAGTTTAACAACAAGGATAACTCGGTCCTTTTCATGTTTAGAGAGTTTGAAAAGGGACGAAAAGAAAACTCTAGAAGTTCTTTTTGCGTAGAATAATCCCTTAAGTCCAAAAAAGGATAAAATAATACAAAAGGGATGACTTTTCTGATCACTTTAACGAGCTGAAAAAGACAAGTACTTGAACTTTTTCGTGAGATAATCCCTCAAGTCAAAAAAAGATTAAAATATACAGGAGGGATGAAATTTCCAATCACTTTAATGAGCTGAAAAGGCTGGTGCTCGCCAATCTTTTCGTATTTAACGAGTCTGAAAAGGGTTTAAAGGAGACTTGTTTTGAGGAACGAGTGGTGTCTAGGGTATCAACTGGTTTTGGGTAAGCTTGTAACTTCTCAAAACATGGTTGTTTTTGTGAAGAGGTTGGATAACAAGACCACTCATCACAATTGTTCCTTAAAAAGGGTAAACAACCAAGTGAAAGCATACGATCGGTAAAGAGAATGGAGGTGGTGAGAGGTACACAACCAAGGTTCAAAAGGCTCATAGAATGGCAATCACAAAGGTTAATTACTCCCAGTGGGTTCATTTGTTAACGAGCTTGAACCATGGGGGAACTATGCTTGGTTTTTGGTTTCATATTTTTTACGTAAGCTAGAAATGACAAAACTAAAAAACTAGAAACGACAAAAACTAAAAATTGAAGATGAAATTGAAAATGATTTGCATGCCCCCAGCATGATGAAAAGGACAGTCTCCAATAGCCATATGGAAATTACTATGGTTAGGTAAGATGGTTTCATCCACAGAATAGACAAAACACTTCCTTGGCTTTGTTCGCAGAATAGAAAAAGGTGAATGGTGTGTTAGACCAATCACATAACCTACAGGGAAACTTATCTTTTCAGCTGGATTTATCCGAAAAATAGACAAGGGTGTATGCCCCCAAGATTCTTTACATTCACCAGACTATTCATGGCAATCAGGTGGATGGAATGAAGGTTCAAGAGATACATCTGATGTAAAAGGACCATTTAGGGATGATGATTGACTTGGAACTATGCTTGTGCTTGGAAATGAAAGCTGGTCAATGGTGACAATCTTGTCTTCATGTGGGAAACACATCACTCAGAAGAGTGTTGAAACAGTAGCCTTCATGTTATAGACATAGTCACGTCTAAGGAGTAGACTGTAATCTAATGGTCCTGGGACTACCATTACATTTAGATGAATGATTTTCCTTCCTAAAGTGATCGGTAACTTAGGAAGGATCCCTAACGGTCAACTGGTTCATTTGTTAAAGCCTAACAGATTTTGTGTAACATGCATAAGAAAAGGCAAACCAAGCGCTTTCCAAGCAGTTGAGGAAAGGATACTCACTGATGCACCTTCATCTATAATAGTGCCAAACACGATCATTTTTTAAACTTGTACTATGATCCGAAAAGGTACATAAGAAGGAAGGCGGGATCTTGCTAGTTTATTCCAATCAAAAGAAGTGGCTAGACTACTTGGAGTCGGTACTGAATAAATGGGTGAATTAACCCCTTGAGTTACGAGAACTAGAGGATTTTCTTCCTGTTGTGAAGGAACGGGTAGATTTCCCCCAAGTTCATTGGACTCTGAAGTAACAAAAAGAATTTGAATGGTATCATTCTCACTCTCTTTGGGAAGGGTATGATCTTCTGAAGGTAAAATTGGGTCAAATGTCACCTCGACCGGTTAACTTTGGTCGGGTATAAACTCATGAGATTCACTTTCATAGAGAGCGGTTTCGACTGATGGTTGATTTAAGTCAGTCAATTTTTCAACTAGTAAAGGACTTGGGGAGAGTTTCTTGTAGCCATATGGAAGTTGCTGCGGTGATGCAGGACGGTTATCCAACACTTTTTTGGCTTCATCCAAAAAGGGACAAAGGTGAAGGGTATGGTTTCCTTCACATAACCTACATGGAACTCTAACCTTTCTCGTCTTCCCATGAAATTTACTATCACTAGTTGTAGGTGTGTTATCAACAAGATTGCCAAAAGTTGATGACATAGGATGATGTGAACATGGAGACCATTCTCTCAAGATCCGAGGAAAGCAAGGATAGTCTCGAGAAAAATGGTCACTCGCACAAAGTACACATGGAAATTTGGCTTTGGAAAGTCTAATGTGTGGATTTTCATCAGATGATGCATGGTTTCCCCCTTGCTGAATTGGATTCTTCTTCTTCTCCTTCCCTTTCTTCTTCTTCTCAGCCACCTGGTTACTCGCATCACTACTTTCACTAAGCGAAGAGGAGGAAGGGGAGGGAGAAACAAACGAAGAAGGCGAAGGGTCAACTTCAGTATCAACTGGAGGGTGATTCGATTGTGGAGGAATATGGTATTTTGAACCACAGAGGTTGAAAAAAGCCATATTGGCAGGCCAATGGTAGTTCGCGGCAGGGACAATGTGGCCATATACGGAGCACCAATGTTTACCCAAGAATAAAAAGGACTAGGATTCCCCTCAAAAGGGATTTCTTGATTGGTGGATCCCGGATTTGTCTCCATATATCTCAACCTAAGATCAACTAAGGAACATGGATGTTATTCCGAATTCAATTAATTTTAAAGACACTTTGACACAACTTTGCTTTTTCTTTTAAGAGTCGAGAAAAAGCTAAAGATGACTCTAGTCTCCTTCCATTTTTAATGAGCCTGAAGTGACAAGTGCTCAGATGGACCTTTTCTTTTAAAGAGTCGAAAAGGAACAAAAGTGACTACTCTAGAGAATCTAGACAGAGGAATTACCAAACCAATCACAGAATTGCATTATACACCTTGGTGGTAAATTAAAGAGAAATTACCATGGACTTATGTACGACAATCAATCTTCCCGAATGTTGTGTTCAGTGCATTGCGATCAATAGGGTGGCAGACTTGACTTCCTATGGATAAAGGATATAAGCCTATTGTGGTCTCCCAATATATATGCGACGATACGGGGAGCACAAGTCCGTGCTAGCACTTGTCATATCAAGGAGGAGGAATCACCCAACCTTTCGATGAAAATGATAGTTACTAGTTTTTATGACGCTGGAACATGTCTCTAGCCTAGACCTCTAGATGTGTTGCGTTATGTTTCAAAGCGTTGTTAGGTTCATTGAGATTTATTTTAGAGTTGATCTTGTTTAAAGTTTTCCTTTCAATGGTTCACCTCATGATGTTGATGTGAATTTCCTAAAAATGCAATTTACAATGATAAACAATCGTTGTTTATTTTGATCAATGAAAATCCTAGCTACTAGGGAATGGAGATTACAATTCTTTCAAACAAAGAGCAAAGAGCACACACTCGTGAATTTTGCTAAATCATATTTCACACAAAAACTAAATACAAATGAAAATGCATGTATTTGTTTTTTGTTCTCCCTATGTAAAAATGCCAAAAAGGAAAATTGAATGCAGTAAAGATCTAAAAAATTTCTTTCAAAATGACATTTCAACAATTTCTTCTTCAAAAGAGAAAGGAAGACTAAATGACACTTTTCAATTTTGAATGAAAAAATGCTTTTCGACACTTCGAATATCAACAAATAAAACCAAATACATGACGAAAAGTTCAATCGACTATTCAGGGAAGGAAGAATCAATGACACTTCTCTTTTTGACACAAAACGATAATTACAACACTTTTTGTACCAAAGCGACAGATTGATTTAAGCAACTTCAAAGGATTGTAAATGATGAACAAATACATAAAAACATTTACTAATCCTAATCAATGGAGGCTGATCTATGTGTTGCAAGCAGGATTCAGTAAGGAGGCACTGTTCATAAGCAACAAAACAACTAAATGAAACTAAAAACAAGGACAAAACCCCCCAATTTCTAAAATGGAAATAGGTTCAATCAATCATCACACTTGGGCCTCACACAAACAGGGATGCATTGCACTTTACACACTCGAGAGGTGCGATACATACTGGTTTACAGTGACAGATAGTGCGATGGGCCAGGGAGCACAAATGAAGAAGGTTTTGGCTCAGATGAGCAGCTGCTTTTAGTGAGTTAAGCTAAGCTATGATAGATAGTAAAGAGAAAAGTACAGAGGAATGACTTGAGAGGTTACTGAGCTACCAAAAGGGGATATAGAATGCTTGAAAGTCAAATGTTTAATTCATAAACTAAACCAAAGATTGACTGAAGCAACATTCATATACTATGCAATTGCAGGGCAAGAGCAGTTCGAAGGCTACCTGGCTAGCTTCAGGATCTGTCTATACTTTATAAAACAAACAATAACAACCAAAAAACATCTAAACTATCTCTAGTGGAGTCGCCATTTTGTTTCTGGGAAAACTAGGGTATTTTCAAACGACTAGCCCTCTAGGTTTGGCAGCTACCCTAGAAACAACAGTTTAAAGCAATTCACAATTTCTTCTATGTATAATAGATAAGAGAAAGACAAAGGAATCAACCTGGATCTTCCGTTTAATCCCTTGCTTGATCTCTCTCCCCCTTGATAGAGCTTGCAACTCCTCCCCGTACTTATCCCACTTGGAGAGTACCTGTGGAAACATAGTAACAAAGAACCATCAAAGCATCTTGATCTATTATATCATAAATATTACAGAATCAGATATATAATGAACATACAGTAGCATTCACAAATGATAACATTAATGATTGCACAATTATATGGAAGAAAACTTGAAGAACTTTATTAAATAGAAGGGAGAAATACAACCTAGTTTTCTGATCCATCATCATCCTCCTAGCATCAATCCCTTTTCACCTCATGAAATAGCAAGATCACACCAACAATACAATTCTCTTTCCTCAAATACAAACTATCAGCACTTCCTTGCAATTTACAAAATTCCAGCCTTTAGATCTCTTAGATGAAGGATCCATTTATAGATGTGTGCAAGGGTGTGTGTCATCTCTGGGGTTTTTATTAATGTCATTCCACTTGTTACATTTGGTTCCACTTGGAGATTTCTTGGATCTCTTACTCATCCCTGGGCGAATACAGAGAGGCAAGTGTCATAGGAGAAGTTTCTGGAAGATTCCATGATCAACCAGCTAGCAAATTGTCTCAGAAATTTGTCCATCCTCGCCCATTGCACCCTACAAAAGGCCTAATCAATATGCATCACACTTGAGCAGTGTACCACTCAGTATGCATCACACCTAGCCATTGTAGCAGTCAATATGGTTCAGTTATGCCATTTCTGGATGGTTTTTCAGATGGAACTTTTGGGGAATGATGTAATCAGATGACCATGTTATTTTAGGGTATGAAACAATTCTTTTAGGGGTTGATGAGCCCTAGTTTATTGACATATAAGATTAGGGTTGAAGTGCCCAAATATGTCTATAACATATATTTTCAGCAAATTCATTAATGGTTAGATGTGTAACTTATGTTTACCTCTCACGTAGTGTCCTTCTATTGGACCTATGTGAAGTCTAGTGAGCTGACAAGCTTAATGCACTACGCGGTGCATAGTACCAGGGAAATGGCGAAGTGTTTGTCTAGTGAGAGTATAGTGTCATAGGTCATAGATAGTATTGTCATATTACGAAAACCTAGTTCCAACAATCATCTATTAGCATCTCGGGTGAGACTTCACCCACGTCATGGGTGTTTCTAAAAAGGTCGATGCTGAGGAGGTTTTTGTTGGACATTGCATAGCAAATCCTACGTGCTAACAACTGACATATGGTAGGAATCAAAATTATGATGATTTCAAAAAATTCCAATAATGCAACCATACCATGTTCCATGTTTATAAAAGCCCTCTTTTGTCATTATAGTGATAAAATGTCATAGCAATAGTGTCAAAATTCTGTTGAAAAATGACTCACTTTTTATTAGTGGCAAAAGGGTAAAATTTTTCACTGAGAATCATTAAGAGCATAGATATTCTTGGGGTTTAGGTCATACTTCCAATAAAATTACTGAAGCCTATTCCTTATATCAAAGTTTGAAGCAAATTGTGAATCTGGGAATTCATGAGGTGAGTTTTTTTAGTGATTCCTTAAATATAATTCACCCTTTATATTCAATACCTCTCCCCTTAGATACAAAGTTAAGTCATATTTTAAAGTGGATTTATAAGTTATATTAGTCTATCCCCAAGAAAATGCCTTTTTGCTGAACTGAGTGCAGCTGATCTCTGTTGTACCAAGAAAATGTTGCTGACCTAATACTGAAGATTCCCCTTGATGTGCCCTTCCTTTTTGATGGAATCCCTACCCAATCTTCATCTATGAAGCCTTGTGTTGGAATTATGACTAATGTTTTGTCCTTGATGACAACCTGCTTGATAAATATGTCAACATGATAGTTATGCAGATGCTACAGGTGAGATAGAAATAAGGAATATCAATTCAGAGATAGAGAAATGATAAAAATGAAGTTTGGAAAGCATACACAGGTCCTGTGAATAAAGGTCATGTATGTACGTGGGTATGGTAAAGAAAAGTTGTGTAAAATTTCCACACTATGGTATTATGAATACCAAGGGTCTTTACCATGGTGTTAACCCATTTTAATGAGTGCGACAATGGATATTTGATCCTGTCAAAGAATACCATCGAAATTACTAAAAGATTGGCCTAAGGTATTGGCTAAGGCTTATACTATTTAAGGAGATGGAGATCAAGTGTTAGGGTGGGTATGTGATGGACTATTTACGAATGATTTGATCTGGAAGAGGAGTGCCCCAAGGAACATGGAGATGGATATGACCTAATAGATATGAAATGGCCACATATTGAATAATTTGTTTATGGTTTGATAGATATGTGATGATGATATTATGATGTGTGTCTGTAATAGTTTGCATGCCGAGATTTGGGTTTGACATATGTCGTGTTGCAACTAAGGTATGTCTTAGTGATTACAAATATGTACGCAAGTTTGACACTGAGAAGTCATGTACATACACATATTTTCGTCTAAATAATCACGTATATTTTATGTAATATGGACAGATCTGTACGCAGGTGTCAAGTATGAAAGACACGTACATAGAAAGAGTAATTTATATGAGTTGCATACATCTAATAGGGTTTTGTAGGATGAGTTGATGATAATTTTGATCTATTCTGTTATGTTTTATGTTGTCTGTCAATGAAGTCTTTCTTATAATTATCCTTGTTTGATAGTGCTAGCTGGGTTTACTCGTTTATGGAATGATAATTTGAGTAGGGATGATGCTACTACGTGATGATTTGTATTTGGTTCAGTGATTTGTGATGGGTTCAACATGTGCTTCAGTGATTGGTTCAGTGTGACAATGATTCAGATTTAGGGATCAATATTTTGATATCTGTACGTGGGTATGATTCAGGAGAAGCATGTACATACGTAGGTATGATTAAGAACAACAGAATATACAATATGATGTATGGTTGATAAGGGTTTACAGTAGCAGTAATTGGTTTCTGTGATGGGTAACAATGTTTGGCTTATTGATGAGTAGTTATATGATCTATTATGGTTTAGTTTGATCTAGTTGTATTGATTGATTAATTAGTGATTTCTTTGATTAATTTGTTGGTTAATTGATTGAGTAATTTGATATAGTGATTAGTTTCATAATTTTTATTTGGTATTAGGCTTAAATGATGGTAATGGGTCCAGTATGAAAATATGATGAAAAGTGGCCTATACAGATTTGATGTTTTGGGTTAGGTGGATCCAGTATGAAATGTGGTCCACAAAGGTGCTCAAGGTTGGAACCTTCAGTGAGGAAGTCATAGATTCCTGTCAATGATAGCTGGTAAATATGATTAAGGGGTTGGAGCTCCCTTCTGGTGGATGACAATAAACACGATCAGGGGGTTGGAGTTCCCTTCCAGTGGGTGCTGGAGAACAATAGAAGGTTTTAGCCTTCTGCAGGTGGGTGCTGGAGAACTAGAGAAGGTTGTAGCCTTGTACAAGTGGGTGCCTGCATACTAGTATGAGTCTACTCCATTACAATATTGTAATATGTTTTCCTTTATAATAAAAGATGGAGATAGAGATGACGACAACAATGGTTTTCTCACACATTGGGTTTCACCCTAAAAATCCTAGTGTCCTCATGTGTTGATGTGTTTCTTATGTGTTATGATTTTTTCTTTTCTTACTGTTCATGGTTACTGTTCAATTAAAGGCTAATGAAGTAATGACATACTGGTTAAATTACAACATATGATGAAATATATGAAAAGCTAGCTAGCTGGATATACGTTGTTTTCCTTCATCATAGTTGCATACATACTCTAGTTTACTTAATGAAAGTAGAGTACATAAATATGAATAAGAAATTGAAATTTTTAAGTGAGTTTTAAAATATTGATTCACCCCCGTCCACCTCTCATTATTTTTTCCAATACCTTGTAGCCTCACTCCCTTTGTTTGTCTGTACCAAAGACCAAATTGAGTGGTGCCTTTGAGGTATATCAACACATGTTTAACTGCCTTCCAATAGAGTTTAGTTGGCTTAACCAATTATTAACTAAGATGGTTAACTACAAAACTCATGTCCGATCATGTGTTTGCGAAGTACATAAGTGAACCCACAAGCTGCCTATATATGGTAACCTCCACTACTTCAGCTGAAGTAGCATCTTCCTTCCTCCAATTCCTTGCTAGAGGAGTCTCCATGGGTTTGATGCTCTCCATGTGGAACTTCTTCAATATATTTTTGGCATACTTTCCCTAAGAGACAAACATTTCCCTATCTCCTTGCCATACTTCCATATGGAGGAAATAATTCATGAGCCCCAGGTCTTTCAACTCGAATTCTCTTGCAAGATCCTCTTTGAAAGATTTGACCAGCTTCTCATCACTTGTTAGAATTAAATCATCGACATATAATACTATAATCAATAATTTACCTTCAACCACAATATGGTAAAGGTTTGCATCTGCTTCACTTTTGATGAAGCCTAACCTGGCGAAATTGTTATGTGGAATTCTTCTCGAAGGTGTATGAAAATAAAGCATTTTAGACTGTGGATGAAAAACAACCCTAACAGTAAAAATCTGTGTTAAACAATGTGTATCTGCAACAAATGATAGAAACAAAACCTACCAAAGCCCTAATATATGCAACAAAAATAGTTAAACAACAAAAATGAATAAGAAAATAAGTGCAAGTAACTTCAATAATCCAATGGAAACCAAATATATAAAAAATATATTTTATTAAACGACACCTGTGAAGGGAACAAATAATGTTATCAACCCCCCTCTATGGGATGAGTTCTTGTCTATCCTCAATTTCTTCAGCTTTCGTAGAGTCTCTCTCCTCTATAATGTGTAAAACCAAGTAAACAAAAGGTTTCGGCTCAATGGGAACTCAAATGGAAAAGAAAATGGTGGGCAACAATGATTATAATCAAAGTTACAGCAGTGAGTGCAACAATGAAAATGATCGAAAGTGAAGAATGAATATAAAACCCTCCTATTTATAACAAAATATTAGGTTATTCTGAGATGACCGGAAATAATAAAATATTATTAACCAAATTCTAGAATTAACCACTTGGAATATTTTATTATATTTGGTTGGAGGGAAAAAGTATTTAAATTGGTCAAATACTTTTATTTAGAAATAATAATAAATACATGATCTATTTATCATCTTAAGGAATATGGTTAAGGAATAATAAACAAATAATGGTTTATTTAATTATTCCTAGGGGATTTAGTCAAACATGACAAGGAATAATAACTAATTAGTGATTAATTAATTATTCCTAGAGAAATATAAGATAATTAATGATTTATCTATTTATCTATTTATTTCTCATAAGTGGGTCAAATATGACAAGGAATATTAGTTAAACAATGGTTTAATTAATTATTCATAGAAGATAATTAAATAAATAGTGATTTATTTAATTATTCTTCATGGGTTTAATCAGAAATAACTTAACAAATGTGGTTTATTAAGTAATTTGTTACAGTGAAAGCAATTTTACTATAGTAAAATTGGCCCTACATGGTGTATATCGATCCATCTAGTAAATTATGGCTAGATGTTCGATTTTTGGTGATAACAGAAATAACTGTCGATCCTGGTATACCAAGCGCGGGGTGCTTGTTTCAATTCATACACCGCTCTCTTGAGTAACGATATGGTGACATCCTCTGCATGCATTATGATGTGGGTGCTCCCACATTCTCTCTAGCATCATGCATCAATATGTCAGCTTCTTTGGTGTTCTTCCTTCCATCTTTGGATGTCTCTGCATGAGTGGGTGCTTCCACTCTCTTATCCTCTGCTTGTGGCTGCTCCAAATCATCTTGAGGTTCTTCCTTTGGAGCTAAAAGCTCCACATATACATGTAACTAAAGCTACCTCTCAAGGGAACATCTCATGGCCTCCTCTTGATCAAAATTCACATCTCTACGAACAATTGTTATCTTGTGAGATAGTAGGTACACTCGATATTTGTGATGTGTACCAGTGTACCCAAAAAATATGCCCAACTCAGTTGGAAACTCTAGATTTTTCCTTGCATCCTTGGAAACATGATGGTAAACTAATGAACCAAATATATTGAAGTGTGAAACATCTGGTTTCTTCCTTGAAAAAACTTCTTCTGGTGTACTCATCTTGAGAATCTGATGAGGATTCATGTTTTGCACATATACAGTTGAGTTACATGCTTCAGCCCACAAGTGCAACGAGAGGCCCTGATCATGTAACATCGCCCATGAAACTCCCACAATATTTTTTTTCTTCCTCTTAGTCACCCCATTCTCCTGTGGGTTATGGGGTGTTATTAACTCCCGTCGAATTCCTTCTGATGCATAGAAGTTCTTGAACTCATTCAACATACATTATCCACCATTATCGCTCCTAAGAGCCTTCTCCTTCTTGCCATTATCTTTCTCAAAAAGTTCTTTAAATTCACAAAATTTAGAGAACATTTGATATTTATTATGCATGAAGAAAATCCAACACTTACGTGCGAAATCATCTAAAATTATCACATAATACCTTTGGTTGGCCGTGGAGGCTGTCAAGAATGATCTATACACATATGAGTGAACTCTTTCAAGGATCACTTGCACTCGAATGTCCTTATCATGAAAGGTGGCTTTGGTGTACTTCCCCAATTTACACCCTTTGCATGTATCTCGCTTCTCTAGTGCACCCTTGGAAAGTCCTACAGAAATCTGTTGCATCATCTTCAAGGCTCCATGGTGCAAATGGCAAAGTCTCCTATGCCATAATTCACCGATGTCTTGGCTCTGTAGCTTCTATGCTTTCGTGCTCAAAGGAGCACACTATTCTACATCCAATTTGTAGAGGTTCTTCACCTGAAACCCAATCCACTTCACTTGCCTTATGGCTATGTGATGAAGGAAAGTCTTTCCTTTGTGAAATATCACATCGTAGCCATAGTCTTCCAACATAGCAACTGAAACTAAATTCTTCTTCAGACCTGGAACATACATGACATCTTTTAATGTGAGAGGAGAGGCATACTCCCTTTGAAAAGTAACAGTACCAATGTCGGTCGTGCTATACATTCCATCATCTCCCATCTCAATGTGCATCTGGAGGTCCTTCTACTCTAAGTCATTGAAAAAATATTTGTTTATGGTAATATGGAATGAGGCTCCACTATCCAGATACCACACACTACCCATCACTGATGTCACCATGCATGCAATGAGGGTGAAATCCAACTTGAATTCTGAAGCTATAGATTCACGTGGTGCTCCTCCTAAGCGATTCTTGACGACCTTCTTGTGCAGACACTTCATGGCATAATGTCCCATCTCATGACAGTGAAAACATTTAATCTTCGACAAGTCCTTCTTCTTTCCACTCTAATTGGAATCCCCTTTGGATTTGGATTTGGATTTATTCCATTTCCCTTTCTTTGTCTTTCCATCCAAGGCACATTTCTCCTCATTATCGTGCTTGGATGAGGTTCCATCTTTGGTGTTTTTCCTTATCTCTTCTTGCACCAAGTAAAACCACAAACGATCCCACTTTGGTAGATGCTCCCTCCAATTTACCGAATCCTGGTAGATGTGCCAGCTCTTGGGAATGCCTAGAAGTGTTAGGTTGACTAGATAATGTTCAACAACTGTAATACCAATTCTCCCAAGCTCATTTTGACATTGGGTGAACCTACTTAAGTACTGTGTTATTGTGTCACCCTTCTCCATCCTTATCTTCCAAAGCTTTTCCTTCAGTTCCAAATTCTTATGGGCATTGCTCTTCTGAAACAAGTCTATCAAGGCTTGCCACATTTCATATGGTGTATCCTTCCCATGGATATTCGAGACAATATGATCTCAAACTCCTTCTTGTATGATCCTCCTTGCCTTTTCCACACATTTCTTCCACTCTTCCCGATCTTGAGCAACGGTTGTTGGAGGCTTAGGAATATCATTGTCTATGAATTCCTTCAACCCGTTGTATTCCAACACTACCTCCATTTTATCTTTCCATGCAATATAATTCGAGCTACGCTCAAGGGAAAAATCGAGTCTCAATCCATAGAACTACATCCTCCTGGCTCTGAAGAATGATCTTGCAAATTCAATTTCAACTGCAAAGAAAAACTTGTATTCTTATCTTCTAATGTTATTTTACCTCTGTTACCATGTAGAAATTATTTGTAGATTCAAACTTCTTATGTGATTTTCTAAAATAAAATACTTGAATCTACTCTACTCATCAGCATAAATAATTAATTGACCGAGAAATCAAAAAGCATACAAGAGAAAAATATCAATCAACGCATTACACAATTATTTCTTGGGGAAATCCAAAGCTAAAAACCCCTGCTATCTATATATTGCATTAGTTAGAAAATATGAGAAGATTACAATGCTTTGCTCAAGCCTAAGCAACCTCTGCACTCTCTATTTGTCTCACGACTTCCTAGACAAGCCTTGGCCAATTATTAACCAATTTTTTGCTTGCCCAAGTCCCCATTTCCTTGGGAATTAGACCCTATTAATTAGGGAAATTCCTCAATTGGAATTGCGCAATCCATCACAGACTTCCTCTGACTTCATGCACCACCAGTACAATTTGGATGATTATACAACTGATAGTACATTTCCCTTGAACTGCAATCTCAAATGAGTAAATAACATATCACACATGCATGAGTTATTTATGGTTGAATTATCAGTTAACTGGTTGAACACATGAAGCAACACCCCACTGTTAGACCTCTTACTAGTTCTTCCATCAATTGGAACTAGTTTAATTGACTTTAACTCAGTTAAATTGAATTAATTAATTACAACTCAAAATAAACTCAACTGGGGCTCCTATAAAGTAGGAGCCATTCTACATGACTCAAGTTATATCCTCAAATCCAATTAACTGAACCAACTAAGTCAAATTAACTTAGTTAACTCGTACATGTTGTCTTGTGATGTGGAATTACAAATTTTCTCCTAATTTAATTCAAGGGAAAATTAAATCAAGATTTTCTTGTTGCATTTTTAACTAACCTAAGTTTCAATGCCTACACATACTTCATTTATTAGGTTTTCTATTTAAAATAGGGGAGGAAAGAAATATTTAGTATATACAAGCATATAAATTAAAAAAAAATATGTTCACATAAATATACATTGAAAACATTTATGGCACTAACAAAACTATGATAATTAATAAATAGAAAGCTAAACTTTGTACATATAACCATACAGATTTTCTCCAAAATAAGTTTCTAGATAAGAAGTATATAATGGAAAAACCTATGACATAATGGGGACAATTAATATATAGAAATGGTGGATTTTGGATATAAAAGTGTATGATAACATGGAAAGGATACTTGATATACAAACACTTATGACACAGTGGGGAATTCATATGTATAAAAATGGTGGATTGTGGATATAAAAGCATACAATAACATGGAAATGACTCTTGGTATATGGATATAAAAAATCAAGAGGTCATGGAGAAGCCATGTTCATGTGGGGTGGGAGGTGATCTCTTTGTTGAATCCCAAGGGCAGTAATAAACGATGAAAGGATGGAAAATGGATGTTAGGGAAAAGTAGATTTTAAAAGTTTTCAAAATTTCATATATACACAAACTTCATATCCAATAGGTATTATTGAGTTTCTTAGACTTATGAGTTATTGGCTTACCTAATTATAAGAGGTTCATAGTGTTTTTTTAATAGTTGGATTTAATTTTTCAAGGTTATTAGTGTAATACTGAATTAGTTCAAGATGCATTTATCTCATCTAATAATGCAAGGAGAGCACAAGAAAAAATAATAAATAAATAATGATATTTCATGTAAAATTCTATATACAAACATTTAGGTGGATTAAATATCATTTGCATGTTCTCTTTAAATAATGGGGTCATTTCATATTTATGGTGCAAGTTGCTATTTACTACTTGTGACATATAGGATCACTTTAATTTGGTTTTGGTTGGATTGAGAATCAATGCTAAATCAATAGGAGTTTACCTCCATTGAAAGGAACTCAACCCAAGTTTCAATGCTTACACACATCCTTCAACCACTTAGATCTCCTATTGAAAAGAGGGGAAGCAAAAAATGTAAGACACAAGAAATGGAAACAAAAATCAACTATATTAAATATTGATCTCAAATAATGATGTACATTATGTAGATATTAATACATACAAGAAACTGTTGAATTAGTTTCTGGGTCTTCTTGGACTCCAATAACTACTCGCCATAATACAAACTAACCCAATCTTTAACCCCGAGGATTAATTGTCTAACATTTCCCCCTTAATCTGAAGAGATGTACCAAATTCTAAGAATGAGAGCTCAAAATGTAAAAATGCATCTCGATGACCACAAACTAATATGGGAGAACTCAAGGTATCAACCAACACTAACTTTGGAACCTTCCTAGCAGTTCTCAGAATAACCAAAAATGTGGTTTTAAGGTCACCACAAACTCTTGAGAAACCAATGTAGTTCCTCAAAAAATTCTAAATCTGGAAGTGCTCGTTCACAAACAACTCAATAAACAAAAACATAAGTCTCTCTGGCCACAACTCTGGCTTAACTAGTACAAGTTGTGGCTTAGGCTCACTTGTATATCTCTAACTCAGGCTCACCTGACAAATCTTCGAACCTGTAGAAGACCATCAACAATTCCCCCCTTGTTGGATACAGGGTGAGAATATGAAGTATTCTTCATCACTACAAGGTTGGTCAACGCTCTTGAACACCTCCTATGGTATGACTTGCAAATATTCTTGGTTGTTTTTGACCAATCCCAAGAAGCAATCCACCTGAAACTTAGTTTCTCTCTTGTAGTAGTCTTATTTTTGGAACATTTGTTTGAGTGGTGATTTCTCTTTCCACAATGATAACATGGGTGAAGATAAAAACATTGATCTTTCACATGTCCAACTCTGTTAAACTGTTGGCATCGATGAACTTGTTCTTGAAAACACCATCGAGAAATCCAACACTTCGAAATTGTGATGGTTTAGAAAAATCAGGGAGATGAAAAGATACATTGAGGACATCTTTGTTATATCCCAAACCAGTTCTGTGTTTGTTATGCATAATCTCTTCCCACAGTCTTATAAAGGTTTTGGGAATGATAGGCTACACATCTGTATGTGAATGAATCTCACATACACTTGCTTGAACATGAATTTTAGCTTCATCAAAACTTGTTCATGATGTGACTTCATTACTCTTTAACTGCTGTTTGAAATTAGGATCGTCTCACTGTACTTGAGACTCAATTTGGAGAAATTAAACTGTGTCCAACGCATCATGTAAACAAACTCTAATATCAACAAGACTTACTTTGCTGAAATTTACACTTCCATCAACAATAGAACTAATGAGATTGTTTAATATTTTCAATACCTTTTTAATTTGAACCATGGGTGTCGGGTTCAACCGAAAATGCAAATTTTTTACAAAGTAATTTCAACAAAAAATTATTAGATAACAAATAATGACATGCTCAAATAAAAGTAAAATTGCAGACAAATTTCCTCTTCTTATGACAACTTCCAAAAAAGTATTTTCCAAAATTGTCTTCACAAAGATTTGGACTTGTGACCTTGTGATCTTTATGATACCAAATGAACTCTTCTAACCACAATGCCTTTTCATTTCTTGACTTTATACTAATTTTTTTTTTATAATTTAAACATACACATGAACTCGCATAGTCAATTCTTTCATATAACAAGAAACCAAAAGATTCTTCAAACAAATCCTTTTCAAATATGTGAAGTACTCCTCTAAAAGAAAATATAAATCCCTTTCTCCTTTTGTTTTAAATAAAAAATGGCGATTTGATGGTGGGCTTCAAAAATAATACAATAGATAACTAGGCTCAATTCTGAATGTTTCCCTTTTTCTTTTTCTCTTTAAGTTATAAAACTTATTTCAAATCAAAACAAACTTGCCGTGAAACATTTCCACCACTTTTAACTCCAAGTTAATTACTTATTTCAAATCAAAAAAACTTGTCCTCAAATATTTCCACCACTTTTATCTCCAAGTTAATTAATTTCAAAATGAGCCATTTTTACTTTTACTTTCTCATTCCACCTTTATTTAATCATTTTATTTTTCTTAAATATAATAAAATAAATGAGAAATATTTTATTTAATCACAATTTTTATACAATTTCCATTCACTTGATACTCACCAACTTTTTCTCCTATTATCTTTCTCTGTTCACTTTCACCCTTTTTCTGTTCATTTTCACATTTCTGGCTCTGCCTAATTCTACACAAAGATGTTGATTCTGGAAGTAATATAAAATATATAGGAAATGTATTCATTTTGAGTACTTCCTTCATTGTTGTTTGTTTTCAATGATAACACAACAACAATATTATATTATATTTAATTCTTTAATTTTCATATCTCCATGCTTTATGTATAGCCATCAAGTTTGAATTTCGTTGAATCTTGAAGTAATAATAAAAATCAAAGAAATATATTCCTTGATCTAATATTCTTGAAAATACCTCGTATAAAATTTTAAAATTTGGTGAATTTTCTTTTACTGCTTTTACCCTTTGATAAATTTTTGCCACATTTTTATCGAGCATGCAAAATATTTTTAAAATATCCTTTTAACCTCCAATGTCCCGAAGATTTTATTAAAAAAAAATCTTCTTTCCCACTCTTCAACTGCATTTTTTTTATCACCATGCCTCTGTGCCACTCTTTCATTTTAGTTGAGGATTAATAAAAGATTTCATTCAATTAAAATAATAATTTATACTTTTTCTTTATGCTACAACACTATTTCTCCATTATTGACTTCTCCAGGTAATTGGTTCTTCTTGCTTCAACATAGATTCCACATGCCTTTTTCTCCTTTTAATTAAAACATGCACCAATCTCTCCACATGTTATTAGTGATCTATCTTTTTCACAATGCCATAGACTGCTCCAAAGGATTTCCAAGTATGTGAAAAGAGAGACGCCTAGGAAGCCCACAAAATAAATGGCTCAACAAAATCAACAAAACAAATAAACCTCTGCTCTGATTCCATTGTAAGACACAAAAAATGACAACCAAAATCAACTATATTAAATATTGATCTCAAAGAATGATGTACAATGTGTAGATATTAATACATACAAGAAATCGTTGAATTCGTTTCCAGGTCTTCTTGGATTCAAATAACTACTCACCATAATATAAATTAACCCAAAATTACACCCCAAGAATTAACTACATTATATGCATACAAATGTTAAAAAATATCTATACAAAAAAGGAAAAAATAAATATATATATTATATATACAAAAATTGAAGGAAAAAGAAAAATAAATATAATAACATTTACAAATATGTAGGAATTTACAGGGTAAGTTCCTTGGATAGAACACCAAAAGACACCGCTCACAAACAGATCACAGATCGGTACACTAGTATTCTTGACGTGGTTAAAACCCTCAAAGATGGAAACAGTTCATGGCCTGAGCCAACGCGGTTACTACGGGAAATTTATTAATGTAAAAGAAATAAAATTTACATAAGCTTCTCTCATGAATGATCACCTGACAAATGACCCTCCATGCTCTTTAAATAGAGATCATGGACCATTCGAGTGTTAAGCAACATATCAAGTGTTGGTAATACCGAGGAGAGAATGAACCGCCAGATCACTTCATGTCTAGAATATATCGTGACCATTAGATTGTAAGTTACAAAAAGTACATGCTAAAGAAACTCACTTTACCTAACTATATGCTAGACCAAGTTGTACTTAATTATTTCTTATGTGTCGGAATATCCTAACATCCCCCCTTAAGAACAACTTGGGATAGGATTGAAGGATGTACAAAGATGACACAATAGGAGAAGGAAGGAGGAATTAGAGCCTATCCCCCCTTAGTGACAACTTCCTGAACTCCAACCATAAATCAAAGTTTAGTAAACTTCGCCTCTATGAGAGCCTTTGTAAATATTTCTACAACTTGATCATTCATTGAACAATATTGCACTTCAAGAACATGGTCATGAATGAGCTTTCTGATGAAGTGCATGTGTAGTTCAATGTGTTTTTTTTTATGATGTTGTGTTAGGGTCCAACCCTAACCCCCTTACTTATGTAATAGGGTCGAGTCATAGTTATAGTTAGTTAAAGAGTCAATAAAGCCCATATTAATAATTGAAAGTGGTTGACCCGCATTTAAAGAAGGGACCACAGTTAGTTGCAAATGGGCCATGGTATTAGATAAATGGTATTAATAAGAACCATGGCACTGACCCATGGTATTGCATGTATGAATCCTATATAAAGGATAGAGACTCCCCATTGAGGAGCGTTGTGTCTTATTTTATAATCGAGCCCTACTCTATTAGATGTTGCCCCCTCGAAGAGGCAAGTGAACATTGCTTTCCTTTCTAAATAATAAAATACATGCTGTTATTTCTCATTGTTCTGTGTTTTGGGTTATATTTCTTCACATATTTGGTATTCTAGTATCTTCTTGCAGGTCAAGAGCATAACAAGTGGTATCAGAGCACTTTCCAAGGCCAGTGGGATCTCCATTTTTAGCAGATTTTTTTTTTTTGGCTGGAGATGTGTTCCGACATCTTTAAACCACAGGATCTTCCATTGAGTGCATAAACATGCGGATTTGGGGAGGCATGCACACAGGAAATACAAGAGGTGGTCATGCTTGTTGGACTCCCTTGTAACCCTTGTGGGTACCCCTTCGAGTAGTAGCACATTAGACATAACCGCGCATGGACTGTATTCCACATACCCTCTGGGTATATTGGAAGCCCCCTAGGCTCACCTGAAACCTCACCATAGATAAACTGTCAACTGTCTTGCTACTATAGTACATCGAGAACAACACTTGGGGAGATTAGTCGTGTGTACGATAGGGTAGTCGATTAGTATGGCTAAGGGTACAGTTGATCCTCCTTAGTTAGTGCCCTAAACGATTGGGCTGAGTACTACTATTGGACCCTTATGTATATTGCGATCTGTAGCACCTAACACTCCTTGAGACCATAGTTCCCTTGTCTCTCTATAGATCGCCCATCATCTTCTTTGCCAGATCAGATCTAGTGGGTTGGGTTTTGTCGCAGCAGCAACAATCAGATCGGCCATTCAAATCTAGCAATGGGGGTTCAGTCATTGCCACACTCCTACTCACACTCAACAGTTGAGGGTTTCACAGATAGATCTAACTATTTGTGCAGGGAGGCTTGTGGCTCCTATACATTGGGGTGATTCTCGTAGCACATTGGTCAGGGTTAACGTTTCTGAGAATTGGCTAGAATAGTATTCCTAAGTGAGGAGTAAAACTCTGTTCCGAGTAAAACTCCATTTAAGGCCCTCCCAGGACGCTTATAGGAGACTTAGCCTATAAGAATCAAGACGACGGGCTGAGCAAGGTGGTACCATTCACTTGTTAGCTTCAAATTTTCCAGTGGTCCCAATTTTTTTCCAGTAACAACAAGTGCACCGGATCTGTGCATGGTACAAACCAGAGCTTTAACTATGGCCAATGAGAAGATTGACACCATTGAACAAAATTTGGATGACTTAACGAAGCAAATCTAGTACTTAAGTGATGTAATCATAAAGGGCAAGTCAGGGTTACAATCGGAGGAATATGCTTTTAATGAAAACCATGAGGGCGAATCTAGGCATTCTCTTCACTTCTATGGAAACCACCAATAGTCCCACCCTCGAGCACCCAAGCTGGACATGTATAACTTTGATGGCTCTAATTTGGTCATATGGCTATCCAAATGGAGCAATGTTTCACATTGAATCACATAAGAGATGATGAGACTAAGCTAAGTGTGGCGAGCCTTTACTTGGACCAAGAAAGATGACAATGGTGGCAGTGGCATCAATGATGCTATGCAAGGCCAATGACTTCGAAGATATTCTCAAAATCCCTTTATGATCACTTTGATCATGAATCTAACTTTTTGGGTCATCTTACTAAGCTCAAACAGATAGGCACAGTACAAGAATATATTAAAGCCTTTGAAGCATTAGCCTTCCGCACAGGAGGTCTAGTAGATGAATTCTACTTGGAATGTTTTATCAGTGGTCTCAAAGATTCCATACAAGCCCACGTCCGGATGCACCACCCAGCCACATGGTTGGCATCTTGCACGACGGCTCATGAAGTGGAACGCATGTTAGCGGCCTAGTCGCCTCGTCCAAATTTCATAGCCAAGGGATGCCCCACCCAAGCTCTGAGCACTACCCAAACACTTAAGGTTCAAAAGGTGTCACTAGCTGAAATTGCGGAAAGAAGAAATCTAGGATTGTGTTACTAATGTGATGACAAATACTCCTCGGGGCATAAATTCAAGGAACCCAAATTCTTTCAAATTGATGCAACTGAGGGAGCCCCACCCTTTGAGGGACCAGAGGAGGAAGATGAGGACAACCAGCAGGATAATGAGCTCCCAGATACACCAGAAGAACCAGTTATCTTGCTCCATGCTTTGGTAGGCATTTCTTCTCCCCAAACTCTCAAAATTAAAGGTTTTGTTAAACATCACCTTGTAGTAGTCTTGATTGATAGTGGCAACACACATATTTTTATCCATCAAAGAGTAGCAGAAGCAGTGCATTGTTTTGTCAGAGCAGTCTCTAATTTCCAGGTCCAGATTGCTGGTGGGGGGACAATGAAATGTGACGGCCGTTGTGAAAATGTCAAACTTCAGATGGGGGATTACCACCTAAAGACGCACATGTTTGCCATCAACATGGGTGGGTGTGACATTGTCTTGGGGGCTAAATCACTCCGCACACTCGGCCCAATCATAATGGATTTCCAGGAGTTATATATGAGCTTTAAGCAGAATGACCACACACATACCCTCCGCAGACTCTAGCCAGGTGCTCCTTCTATCATCAGCTCGCATCGGATGGAAAAGTTGTTAAAAAAGGGCCACCATGGAGTTATCGCCGAATTTAATGCCATCCAGGCCTTCAAGTCCACTTCTCTTCATATTCATCCTGAGATGCAATAGGTCTTAAACAACCATCTGCAGGTCTTTGACAAACCTCATGAGCTTCCACCCTCGAGAAGGGAACATGATCATAGCATTACTTTGGTCCCAGGGGCACAACCACCAAATTTGCACCCATATAGATACCCTTTCGCCCAAAAGAATGAACTTGAAAAAATCATCAAGGAACTCTTGGAAACTGGTGCCATTCGTCCTAGCATTAGTCCTTATTCATCGCCTGTTGTCATGGTGCCCAAGAAATATGGGGAATGGTGTATGTGTCCAGACTTCAGGGCCCTGAAAAAAATGACGGTCAAAGATAAATTTCCCATCCCAGTTGTTGATGATTTGCTGGATGAACTAAATGGGGCTCAATTATTTACTAAGCTAGACCTTCACTTGGGCTATCACCAAATTATCATGAAAGAAGTAGACATTCCAAAGACTACTTTCCGAACTCATGAAGGCCGTTATGAATTCCTCGTAATGCCATTTGGTCTCTATAATGCTCCATCCACTTTTGAGAGCCTCATGAATCACCTACTCAAACCATATCTCAGAAATTTTTTCCTTGTTTTCTTTGATGACATCCTCATCTACAACCTCAGCTGGGAAAAACATCTTTAGCATGTAGACTTGCTCTTGAAACTACTTCGAAAGCATAAATTATTTGTCAAATTGTCCAAGTGCTCTTTTGGCATGAAAGCAGTCGAGTATTTGGGCCACATTGTGGGGCGTGAAGGTTTCAGGGTAGATCCCAAAAAGATCCAGGCAATGAAAGATTGACCCCAACCAAAGACCTTGAAGAGTTTGAGAGGATTTTTGGGTCTCACTGGCTACTATCGCAAATTTGTTCGCAATTATGGTTGCATTGCTAGACCCCTCACTCACCTTCTTAATAAAAATTCATTCCTCTGGAATGATGAAGCGCAACAGGCATTTATAGCTCTCAAACATGCCATGTGTTCCACTCTCGTATTGGCACTACCTAACTTCTCCAAATATTTTGTGATTGAATGTGATGCTTCAAGTATGGGTATTGGGGCTGTCTTAATGTAGGAAGGTCAACCCTTGGTCTTCACTATCCAAAAACTAAGTGGGACAAATTTGGGACAATCTACCTATGAGAAGGAGATAATGGTCATCTTACATGTAGTGGATGCTTGACGACCATACTTATTGGGGTGACATTTCCAAATCCACACAGACCATCAAAGCCTTAAATATTTTCTAGAGCAATACCTATCCTCACCATAACAAAATAAATGGCTAGCCAAAATGTTGGGATATGATTATGAGATAATTTACAAGAAAGGGCGTGAAAATGTCATAGCGGATGCTTTGTCACGCCAATTTGAGGAGGAAAGCACCCTTCTAGCAATCTCTCTTCCCATTCCAGAGTGGATTGAAGAGGCACGCAAGGAATGGTTCTCACATCCTTCACTCTCCCAACTCATTAATCAATTGCAAGCAGATCCAAATTCCACATTGGGCTACTCTTGGCAGGATGAGATTCTTCACTACAAGGACAAAGTAGTGATATCACCAACATCCACCCTCAAAAATCAGATTTTGGCAGAGTTGCACTCATCTCCCTTTGTAGGCCATTCAGGCTTTCAAAAGACTTATGCTCGCACTAGGTGTTCATTCTTTTGGACAAGCATGAAAAATGACATTCTTATTTTTGTAGCTGAATGTGATGTGTGTCAGTGCCACAAAGGAGAAACACTCAATCCCCAGGCACTTTACAACCATTACCCATCCTTGCCTCAATTTGGATGGATGTTTCTATGGATTTCATTACTGGTCTTCCGAAGTCAGGCAACAAGTCAGTCATCATGGTGGTTGTGGACAAACTTTCTAAGTATGCTCATTTTTTCGCCCTACCCCACCCTTTTACACTCGCTTTGGTGGCTCAATCTTTCATGGACTAGATCTTCAAATTGCATGGCATGCCCCCTTCCATTGTGTCTGATTGTGACCCAATCTTCACTAGTAACTTTTGGCAGGAACTCCTCAAGCTACAAGGTACCCAACTCCAACTCAGTTTTTCCTATCATCCCCAAATTGATGGTCGAACTAAAGCAGTCAACAAATGTCTGGAGACCTATCTCAGGTGATTCACTTCAAAAAAACAACATCTATGGGTACAGTGGTTACCTCTAGCAGAATGGTGGTATAACACTAATTGTCATGCCACCATCAAGATGACGCCATATGAAGCAGTTTATTGTCAACTCACCCTTTCACCTACTTCTTATATCCTGGGATGCTCTAAGGTACAAGTAGTGGATCAACTCCTACAGAACTGTGCAACCATGCTTGCCCACCTTAAAGATAATATCCATCAAGCTCAAAATCGCATGAAGCAACAGGTAGACCAACATCATTCAGAATGCGTATTTCAAGAAGGGGATTAAGTATTCTTGAGGCTGCAACCATATAAGAAAACATCACTCAAAGAAAATGGTTGTCAGAAATAATCTCCAAAATTCTACAGACCGTATTGTTGGGCCACTAGTTTGTCATTATTATTATCACTCTTTAACACCTATTTCATCCATTTCTACCATTCTTTATCACGTCATTTATCATGATTTATCATATAATTCCATTTTATAACTATTTATGCTCTTATGGATAAATATTATTTCTTCTCCTTTATTTTAATAAATTGATGATTATTATGCATGATCTTACCAATGATGGTTTATTAATAAATTTGTTGTAACATCACTCACCATTTTAGCCTCCAAGATATTTTCCAGATTGCAAATTTGATCTCCAACTCATCATTAAATATTCCAAGTCAAAAATTCGTTGGAATAAGAAGTGGTAGTTTTGAATTGGATGTTTTGGGCAAATGGGGAAGAATCTGGAAAAACCAAAACTTGGGTTTTGTCCAGAATGGACCAAATTAATTTTGTAAGGAGAAGTTTTCCAAAATTCAATCTGTATTAAGAGAAACAGAAGATTCTCTGAAGAGGTTTTTCTTAGATTCGTTGTTGCAGCCGGTTTCCAAATTATCTCAGTTGCAATACCAAATTCAACTTGTTCTTGTTGAATGCTGATGGAAAGATATTTCAGATATAATCTTGCTGATCAATTTGCTGTGAACAATCCAATTTTTTATGGGAATCATTTTGTAATCATATATGTTGTAACTTCTCTCTGCTCTCTGTGTATTTAAATGAGAACATAGATCAAAGAGGGATGATATGGATCATTAGAGATAGGATAGGAGGAGAGGGGATAATGGAGAGATTTTGATATATACATGTAATCACTGTTGAATTACAGGCAGACTATGTTATATTATTTTCATTCAATGAAAGAGTCTGTTGATTTCCCTTGGCGCGTGCATATCGAATCAAATGAGACGTGTTGATTAAGCCTGAGTGGTTTTTAATTCTCCAGTTACTGTAAGTTCTTTCCTCCCAGAAGTGGCAAGGGCCTGCCACAACTGGGAGATCTAGCTAGATTATCACTAGCACTGTAGATTTCCATTATCGGTTGCATTTCAATTCTGTCAATTTGACTTACCCAAGCTGATAATTAATGTGAGGCAATTAGGAGTTTTAAAAGAGACCTTTTAGCATCCAACATGTATCAAATACTTCAACGCATTGGAGAAGTAGCATACAAGCTAGCCTTCCCAACCACTGCAAAAATCCATCCCGTCTTCCATGTCTCATGCCTCAAGAAAGTGGTTGGGAACAATTGCAGAATTCAAACCAGTCTATCCGAATTAGATGAAGAAGGTTCAATCTAGCTCCAACCTGAACAGGTTCTTGACATGCGAGAACGACACCTACACAACTGCATGATCAAGGAAGTACTCGTCAAATGGAAAGAAACCTCTCCAGAAGATGCGACCTGGGAACCAACCATTATTCTTCAACAGTTTCTGTAGCTTTAGCCTTGAGGACAAGCTTGTTTTTATGGGGGAGGGTATGTTAGGGTCCAACCCTAACCCCCTTATTTATGTCATAGGGTCGAGTCATAGTTACAGTTAGTTAAAGAGTCAATAAAGCCCATATTAATAATTGTAAGTGGTTAACCCGAATTTAAAGAAGGGACCACAGTTAGTTGCAAATGGGCCATGGTATTAGATAGATGGTATTAATAAGAACCATGGTACTGACCCATGGTATTACATGTATGAATCCTATATAAAGGATAGAGACTCCCCATTGAGGAGCATCGTGTCTTATTTTGTAATCGAGCCCTATTCTATTAGAGGCTGCCCCCTCGAAGAGGCAAGTGAACATTGCTTTCCTTTCTGAATAATAAAATACATGTTGTTATTTCTCATTGTTCTATGTGTTGGGTTATATTTCTTCACATATTTGGTATTCTAGTCTATCTCATAGGTCAAGAGCATAACATGTTGGACTGGATCTTTTCATATTTGAATGGAACTTTGATTATCACGCTAAAGTGTAATTAGATGCTAATGCTGAAAACCAAACTCTGACAGGATCTAATGAAGCCACAAGGATTCCTTACTAGCTTCAATGACGCCACAATACTCTGCTTCTGCTGAAGAAAGAGAAATGACATTTTTTTTCTTGCAAGCCCATGTAATAGGTCCAAAACCAAGAGTGAAGACATAACCTGCAGTAGACTTCCGATCATCAAGGTCAGCAACCCAGTCAAAATCAGTGAAACCAACCAATAAAGGAGATACTTCTGCACTATAATGAATCCCAAACTGAACTATACCTTGAACATAATGAAATATTATTTTAGCTTCTTTCTAATGAATTTCATGTGGGTTTTGCATAAAATGAGAAATAAGGCCAACAACAAAGGAAAGGTCAGGACGGGTATGGGTCAAATACAAAAGTTTTCCAATAAGCTGATGATATAAGGTAGCATCAACTTTAGGGGAAGTACAAGTGACTAAAATCTTGGCTATAAACTGAAAGGGAGAAGGGGCTGGCTTACAGTCTTCCATGTGAAAGTGGTGTAGAATATCACATGCATACTTGGACTGGGAAAGAGAAATACCTTCTTTGGATTGCAAGGCTTGAAGACCAAGAAAATAATGCAACTGTCCTAATTCTATCATTTCAAACTACTTTTGAAGGCTCGACTTCACATGGTTTATAAGGTTGGGATCACTACCAGTAAGGATAATATCATCAACATAAAGAAAAATAATGATAAGAGACTTACCCACTTTCTTGGTGTAGAGAGTATTGTCAGAATGACACCTAGAAAATCCAGTATCTAAAAGAAATCTATCCATTTTGGCATACCAAGCCTGAGGGGCTTGCTTGAGACCATAAAAGGATTTCTTAAGCTGACATACAAGGCTGGGGTCTGTTTTTATAAAGCCAGGAGGTTGTTCCATATAGATTTCTTCATGCAAGTCCCCATGCAAGAAGGAAGATTTAACATCCATTTGATGGACTTCCCATTTGAAAGAGGCAACAAGGGAAAGAACAAGGCAGATAAAGTTCATTTTGGCAATAGCAGAGAAGGTTTCATTATAGCAATGCCTTCAACTTGTGAAAAACCCTTAGCAACAAGATGAGCTTTATGTTTATCAACTTTTCCATATGGTCCAAAATTGGTTCTGTAAACCCATTTGCATGTAACAAGTTTTCATCCCTTTAGAAGAGGAACACGTCCCCATGTATCATTTGCTAATAATGAATGATATTCTTCATTCATAGTTGTGTCCCAATCTGGATGGCCTGAAGCTTTTGTAAATGCGTCAAATCATAATTCGTTAAAGCTTGAGCTAGTAAAGAAGAGGCTCTATCAAATTGAGAACGTGTACTATGCTGAGTTGTAGGATCATCTACACAAGCACCTACTACATCATGAGTAGCACAAACCCATTTTGGAAGCTGAGGAGCTAAAGGAGGATCCCGAGAAGGTGGGGGAGGATTATCATCCTCGCCATCATCATCTGAAGAAGAAATATTTTCAAAAGTAGAAGGGATAGAGAGAGGTGGCACATTCGCCGAACTAGGCTCGTAGGCCGATATATTTTTAGCAAACTTTGCATCTTTTTTAGTGATGACATTTTTAGATTTAAGTTGAAGAATTATATATCCTTTGACATCTTCAGAATATCCAAAAAAAATACATTTTCACTCTCAGGTTCTAAGCCTTTATGTTTCTCATCTGGAATATGGGCCCATGTTTCACTTCCAAAAACACAAAATTGACTTACATCTAGTTCAATTGAGCTCCATGCTTCTTCTGGAGTGATATTCTTTAAAACCTTAGTAGGAGTATGATTTACTATGTAATTTGCATAGTTAATTGTTTCTGCCCAAAAATTAAGACTAAGTCCTTTAGGTTGAAGCATACAATTACCCATTTCCTTTAAGGTGTGATTCTTCCTTTCAACTACACCAACTTTTTGTGGAGTATATGAAACAATATGTTGTAATTGAATTCCATGTTCAGTGCAAAAGTTGATGAATTCATTGTTAACATATTCTCCACCATCATCAGATCCTAGCTTAAGAATTTGATGTCCAGATTGTTTCTCAACAAAGGCCTGAAAGGCCAAGAGCATGTTAAAGACTTCACTCTTGAGTTTTAAGAAGTATACCCAAGTGCGTACGGAGAAAACAACAATGAAAGTTAATAAATACTTTTAGCTAGAGAATGAAACAACTGGAAGTGGACCACATAAATCACTATGCACAAGCTGTAAAGGGGTTGAGGCGTGCCAAGAGGCATGTTTTTCAAAACTATCCTGATGATGTTTTCTGAGTACACATCCGTAACAAACACCATCTCTGCAAGATACCATAGGAAGACCTGTCACCATATTTTATTTACATAGATTTTGAAGGGAGCGATAGTTTAAGTGACCAAATTACTCATGCCAAAGTTTTCTCACTTCATCATTATGAGCAACAAATACCAAGGGAAGAGTTGATGACACAAAGTTATTAAACTTATACAACCTTGTAGAATCATCAGCAATGCTAGTAGCTAAAATCTGTCTAGGATCTCTTAGGTCCTTAATTACGACATCATGAGGTGGAAATTCAACGGTTTTACCTTCACCTGAATGAGTTATTTGATATACATATAGAAGGTTGGAGGATAAGGTAGGAACACATAATAAATCATTAAATTGACCATTATCTAGATGAATAATTCCAGTCCCTACAACACTAAGAGATCTATCATCACCAACATATATATTTTTGGTGTTACAATCATTTAAAGAAGAAAACATGGCTTTGTTTTTGGCCATGTGATAAGAAGCTCCAGAATCAATGAGCCACTCATGAGAAAGAGAAGAAGAAGATACATTTAGTGCATAACCAGATCAAGATGCTTGACAACCACATGAAGAAAGTGCTATTCATGAAGATGAAGTTGAAGTTGAAGAGTGCTCCAAATAGATGTTATGCTTCTTCATTGTTTCTTCTAAGGCTTTCATCTTCTTAAAGCATTTGAGTTCTAAGTGGCCATCATGATTACAAAATGTTGCAATGTCTATCAATTTTCTTCACTTTGTTTTTAGTTGCCTTGTCATTTTGTTGAGTTGATTTTTCATTTTGAGACTAAAATGGCTTAGGACCTTTGTTTGGTTTAGGACCATTCTTTTTATGATGCTGCTTCTTAGGATTCTTTGAACTTGGTTGTTGTTAGGCTGCTAAGGCTTTCTTAGAAGAGTTTCTAGTATTAAGAAGACTAAGATGTAAGAGTTTTTCTTGTTCTCTTATTAAAGAATCACAAAAGACATCAAAAGAGGGGGATTTGTAGTCTTGTCCTTGAGAAATAAATGCTTCTCTAGTAGAATGGAAGGTGGAAACAAACATAGAGTAGGCTGGTCCCAACTTAGTAAGAATGGAATAGAGAAGGCTATCATCTTCTTTCTTAACCTTAACACCTTTCAAAATAAGTCTAAGGGTCTTGAACTTGGACAAAAAATCTTCAATGGAAGAAGATTATTGAGGTTCAATGTAAGCAATTCATTTTCGAGTTGATGGGCTCTAATTTCACTTTTAATTCCAAAAGCTTTATTGAGTTGTTTCATTGCTTCATCGAGGTATCAATTTTTGCGATATGGAATCTAAGATTTGGAGAAATAGACATCCCTATCATCCCACGTGCTTGATATTGCTTTTTTTCCATTTAGCTTGCTTATCTTCATCTTTAGGTTTAGACTCTTGGCTTGAAGCTATTCTATAATGGCCTTTACTTTTAAGTAAATCCACAATGTAGGATAACCATTGGAAGTAGCTTCTATTGTCAAGAATAACTAGGCATGGACTTCCCATTTTAAAAGAAAGTTAAGTTGTATATGCTAAAACTAAGTGTTTCAATGGAAAGATATCGAAAAATTAAGCCGATTAAAAAACGGCTCTGAAAATGGCTTTCGAACGAAGAAGTTATGGTTTTTTCAAGAAAATTTGTTGAAGATGTCGACGAAGTACATGAATGTTGGGAAGTGAATGATAATGTTATATTAAAAAACCTCCATTTTCCAAACTTAATCTAATTAGCTCACTTAAAAAAAAAATATTACTTTATGTGACCCACTTTTATAAATAATTAAAAGTCACTTTTACAATGGTACTTTATGAACTAACCACTAAATTGTAACTTATAAGTGCAAAATCCAAATTAAACATATAGACCAGAAGTATGTAAAGTATATCCCATATCGATAAACGTACACATGCAATCCAAATTAAGCATATAGATAAGAAGTATGTAGATCCAAATTACGCATATAGATAAGAAGTATGTAGAGGATGACAATACATATAACACAATGGGACAATTCATATGAATGGAAATGGTTGACCCGTGGATGTGAAAACGAACATGGAGAATTCACATGTATAGAAATGTTGAGTTCTGGATAATGAAGTATATAATATGAAAAATCCATATACTGGGTATTATTTTTTAAAGTAATAATAATAAAAAATTATAAAATTATATTAGATTTAATATTTTAATGAGTTTAAAATACATTAATTTCATGGAGTAATACAAAGTTTGAATAAGAAAATGGAAAAATAAAAAATGATATTATTTTTATTAGTGAGTTCAATTTAAAGATAGTCTTATGTGCACTAGCTTAATTTGGAAGTATATAAATATTTTATTCTATATTAGGATATGTAAAAGAATGACACATACTATATTATAATAATGAGTTAGAAGCATATAAATATTTTAATCTATATTAGGATATGTAAAAAAATGACACATATCATATTATAATAATGAGTTGACTTAAAGGTTCAAAAATCATCAATTTTTTTTAATTAATTAATTAAGTAGTCTTATGTGCACCAACTTAACTCATAATCATATACATATCTTATTATATTAGGATATGTAAAAGAATGACACATTATAATTTTTTGTTTATTTTTTATTTTTCAATAATATAATTATTATTATGTTTGTTGTTTATATTTTTTTGACATGCATAATTTATTGTGTTTTGTTGTTTAATATATATAAAACTAAACCTAATCATAATTGAGAATTTAAATTTTAAAATAGATTTATTTAAACTTTAAATTTCTCAATTTCCAAAATTCATATTATTTTAGTCACAATTAAACTACTATATATATATTCAAAAACTTTTCAAATAATTAAATATACACTCATTTACTTAAAATCACAATTTCAAGAATTTTCAATTCTTAACCAATTTTTAAACAAAATCAACCCCATTAAAAAGTTAAAATTAAAAATTCTAAATAACAAGTTAATTAAACCAGTGCCCACTTGGTTTGTGGTGAACTAGGAACCAATAGTTTAACATTTTTTAATGAAGAGAAATGGAACCGACTCATGAACGTAGACATTAAAAGTTTGGTATATCGACGATGATTAGGGTTGTCAAATCCTCTAGGTTTTGTTGTTTTTGTTGGAGGCCGAGTCGAGACAGAGATTGTCAGTCTCGGGAAGAGACAAGACTAGTGTGGTTCGGCCTTTCCCACAACATGCCTGCATCCATTTCTTTTCCACAGCCGAACCAAATTTATATCTCGCAATTAACAACTGCAGGCGCAGTGGCAACAGGCATAGATATTGCAGGCGGGCGGGCGAGCAGGCATGACGCCAATACTAACTACCTTTTAAAGAAGAGAAGACGATCCTCCAGCTTCAGTTGATGCCGATCATACTGATAACATTCACATGGGTTGTATTTTCTTGGCTCAGAAATATATTGGATTCCCCCGGGGGAATGTCCGCTTTTCAAATAACAATACAAAGAATTTATAAAAGCCAAGCTGCCAGCCGCTGCTGGGGACCGGCGTCGTCGGGATCTTGATGGTCTCTATTCATGAAATTATTGCTCTGAGAGCCTGAGAAGAGAAGAAGGTGCACTGAAGAGGGTCGAGTCCGTGACAGAAGGGGGTGTGGGAATCTGCTGGAGCCTGCAGGCAGCTGTAAAGCTTGACCTTTTGTCTTGAGACACGGAGTCTGAAAGTATGCAAAGTCCTGGCCTATTAATTCCATGGAATAATATATGCAGCTTGCAAGTTGCGGAGTTCCCAGATGCCTTTTCACTCTCAGACGACGTTGTTAAGTCACACATGCATATCAAACATTGTATTAAATGGTTTGATATCAAATTTATTGGGGTTTTAAATATCTGAATATTGATTTAGGATTATCTATAAGTGTAGTTTAATTTATAAATTAAGTATTTTTTTAATAATAATTTTGTTTGGTTTAATTTTATAAATTTTTATTTTTAAAAATTTTAATTTAAATTGTTTAATCTGCATAATATTTTGAGTGCTACATCATAAGTTTTCAACCATGTTTAAATCTATTCATTATATTCAAAACTAAGGTTTTAAAAAAAAAAAAATCTTGAAATTGTATTGCTTAAATTTTGATAAAAAAAACTATGTTGAAAAAACCATTAATATTATGATAAATATATGAGTTTATTTTATTAATTATTTATTTATTATATATGTTTGAAAATAAATTTTTAAAATATTAATAGAATAATAGATTAATATTATTTTTATTAATTGTTAATTGAGTTTAGATTTGGTCTAATAGTTGTTATCTTGGGTTAGATTCTTCTCAAGGTTTGTATCCAATGCTCATTATTTTTAGGAATAAAAAATATATTTTTATTATTTAAAATGGTTTAATTCACTATATTTATAAATATTTATTTTGAGCTTAATTTATTAAACTAGTATGCATTATTAATTTTGTGTATATATATTATATTTAAAAAATATTAAATTTTAATTTCAAAAACATTTTTAACTTTACACTTACGAGGTGTTAGAATGATCAAATCTTTCAAAAGGCAAACCTCATTTTGAGTACAAAACTTCAGGAAATGTTCCTAGGATCAAATCTCTCAAGATGCAAAGTTCATTTTTAGTGCAAAACTTGAGAAAAATTTTGCCATAGATTTGATTCCTCTCAATTCTGGGTAGATTCAAATTTAATGGTTTTTAGTAATATTATTTATCTTTATATAAATTTTACATTTCTATTATGTGTAAATTTTACGTTAAGTACAAAAAGAATTATATACCTCTCATGTATTGAATTGTAAAGACACATTTTTTCAACGCAGTTTGGTTAATTATGCTAACTTTAATGGAATTGAGGTTTGAGGTTGTAGTAGTTATGAAGGAAGATATAATCCAAAACCACTTTATAACCTACAATCTCAAGATTAAAGGAAATATATTTTATCCTATCCTTTTAATGGAAGCAATCATTTTCCCAATTGAAAGCATAGTTATGACTAGGTACCTTATACGAAGAAGTTAAACAACATTTAACACAAGAGGTTTCCTAAAATTGCTTCTAACTTTAGACAAGACCACCACTTTTGCTCAAATGGCATGACATAAGAATGTCCAGCCTTGTCTCAACCATTGGAATAAATGAGGAGGTCATTTTGAAGATTAACAATATTATTACATCACAATTTAAGGAGAAATTGTGGGGTGATAAAAACTTTTGGTGATAGGGTGTACTATTAAAACACTCATTATGTAAAGATTTTCAGTTCAAATACCAATTTACTTGTGTCCATTGTAAGGGAAGTTGTGGGGATTTAGTGGTTATAGTGGTAGCAATTGGAATTGAACTCATGTCACAAGAGTGTGACCTTGACCTAGTTACGAGTTTCTCAAGTTACAAAAAACAAGAAGAAGAAAAAAACTATTGTTAAAATAATAACAAATTGGCATGAGCTTCATGAGCATTAGCCAACTCACTTTATCTTGGTTACTTGGGAGGAATAATTATTACCCTCTCTACCTTGGTTTAATTCTTACCAATGACATGCTGAGTTCATAATGAGTATATTGTTGTAAGGCCTCATAATAAGTGTATTGTTGTAAGGATTTTCATTTTATTGCTGAATAACTTTAGGATTGTAGATTTTTGTAGTCTTATGTTAAGTCGACTCTCAAGTGACATTGATATTATATGTTTAGTTGAAACACGGAAACTTTTCCTTCTATAAGAAAAAAAATTTAAATAAAAATTTCCCATATAATATCTTGGAAGAAAATATTGACAATCTGTAGAATGAAGGTAATATCCTCTTTTCATGAGACTTTAATGATAAAACTACAACAAGTAAAATATTCCTTAAAGCAATGGTTTCAATCCCAACCATTTTTCGCTATAAGAGGACCTTATTTTAGCTAATAGATACAAGAAAAACTCCGAACCATGTATCTCTATAAGAGGACCTTATTTTAGCTAATAGGTACAAAAGAAACTATGAAGACTTGACTTGCACTGAGTTGGTCAAATTCTGTAGTCCTCAAGACTTAATAATTTGCAATATCATAATCAACTAACCAAACTCCAACTAGATGACTTACAATCATGGGCTTGACAATAGTGACATGGATCATGCGTTATCCAATATCCCTATATCCAATTTTGACAAAAGTAAAATTGATATCTTCTTAAAAAGATTTAAATAAAGATTTATGTGTTTTAACTTAGAAAGATAACATTGAAAACCTCTATCATAATTTTACTACAACCATCTTTCTTCCCTTAACAAAATATTCTAGAAAAATAATACTAGAAAAAACAACCCTTGGTATAATCTAAAAAAGTGAATCTAACTTGAAATAAGCATTTTCTCAATAAAAATTAATCATTATCATTATCAAATTATATTTAAATTATGTGGTATATTTAATTTATTCCTCACTTATTTAATGTATTTTTTATTTCCTCTCCTCTTTTACAAAATAAAAATGATTAAATTTATAAATGCGTGTTATAATAATTACAGTTTAGTATAATTATTAATATAAATTTGACTTTGTTTGAAAGCAAAGAATTTTAGTGTAAGTGAAATATCATTGAAAAAAATATAATTAATCCCAGTATTCTAAGGTATAAAGATTAGGCTAAGCACATATCTTTTGATCAATGCCTTTTCACGATTATTTTGTGAATTGTATGTTATAATTTGTTAAGTAAGAATAGGTTATTATATAATTTATACAGAAAATGCTTTTAGGTAGAAAATATATTTATTGTTAATATATATATATGGATTATTATATTATTATTAAGTTTATTAATTTTTTGTTGATGATTAACATTGATTTGAAATTAAGAGGTTTTATTGGATTTATAAAAGGAAAGAGATTAATTGAGATTTTTTACTATTTTGTTTCTATAATCAAAGAAGAGGGAAAGAAACATTTTTAGATCATAATAGTTTTGCAAATTGAACAAGTCAAGAAGGTTGGTAGTGTGGCACACATTTTGGAAATGAGAAGAGGTTCTAGTAAGAGTAAGGCAATCCAAGAGAAAGTGTTTTTCATCTTCAACCCTCTTAGCATCGCATAATTGATAGATTCTTTCATCCCAAGGTGTTTTGGGAATAGACCAACGCCTAGTTTCACTTCGTAGCTCATGGGAGTTACTTCTTATCTTCGAAATGTTCATTTTATTCTTAGTGTTGGTTAAGAAAAAGAGAAAATTCTGGTTAGAGAGAGTGGGGTTGATCACCTACTTATAATACCTTAGCTTCCTTCTCCCCTCTATCTACTTATCATCCCACAATTTGTCCTTAAATTCGAAAGTTATAGTAATTTTAATATTATTTTTATTCTCCAAGATGATCTCCTCCTTTAGGCCCCAGTAGTCGAGCCAAGACTAAGCATTATTGTGCCAACCACACTTAAGCACGAGGTGGGGGTTTTGTCTAGAGTTAGAAGCAATTTTAGGGAACCTCTTAGTCTTCATGTTGTTAAGATTCTTTTTATACATCAGATAACGAAACATAGTCATGCTTTTAATGGGGGAAAGGCTAGCTTCAGTCAAAAGGATAGGATAAGGAATATTGCTTTTAATCTTGAGGTTGTAGGTTATAAATTGCTTTTGGATCAACTCAAACTTCCTCCATGAATCTCTAGATAGTCTCCAATCCCAAACCTCACATCCATATAAAACAATAGTGGTGATGAGAGTCTCAAAGAGGAACTTTTTTTACTCCAAACTCAAAGATCAATAGTCTTGCAATTGTTTTCAGGTTTATAATGAGATTTCCAACCACTAATAATCATTTTTTCAATGTTAGAATTCTAGTTTAGTTAATGATGAATGTCAATACCTAAACATTTGTATGAAAAAACCTTCTCCAAGTAATTGTTAGCATGGATGAAATTGTCACAGTTGATCATTTTGGATTTAGTTATCATGACTTTAGTCTTGTCGGTATTAAATATCATACCCTTTTTGGAGAAAAAATTATGGAGGATTTTATGTTGTTTGTCGAGATCCTCATGGCTTCTAGCAAGTAAAACAATATCGTCAACATAAAGGAGAAGAGTAATGACCATACTAGTGAGCTTGGGGCCACCTCATCCTGCAACTTCCAAGTATGCTTCTAGCTTATTAATGTAAATGCCAAAAAGGGTAGGGGACAAGGGACACCCATGTTTGACGTCAATATTGCATTTAAACTCTTCAAACCAGCCCTCAATGGTCTTAAGCTTGGTGAAAACATTCTCATATAGTTGAATCACAACAAACCTAAACTCAAGAGGAATCATTATCTCTTCAAATTTTTGCCATAACTTATCCCAAGGAACAAGGTTGAAAGATTTTCCAAAGTCAATAAAACAACATAAGAGATTGGTTTTACTATTGTGACATTCCTCGACAATGATCCTAAGAGTGACAAAATGGTTAATAATTGAGTGATGCCTTCTAAAACAAGCTTTCCCTTTAGTTTTTTTACCATGGTTTTCAAGCCATAAGCTAATCTTCTTTTCCAAAATGAGCCCATAAAGTTTGGCTAAGATGTGGCTAATCATAATGGTAATATAATTAGAGGGAATTTTTTTATCCCCACTTTTAAAGATACCCACCATCACAATTTGTGTCTAAAGTTTAGGAAAGTTATGCTTCACTGTCCAATTGAGAAGATTGTGTGAATATAAGAGATGAGAATAGACCTTCACATTTAAAAAATTTCAGCTTAATAACCTTCAATATCTATAATTTTCCCATTAAAAATTTTCTTAATTTTAAATAATAAACTTTATTAAAAAAATTCTAATCAATTTTTTCAACCATCCTTAATAAACTCACTTAACACACTTTATATAAAATATATTCATACACTTTTTTAAATGACATTAACAAAAGTGATTAAACCAAAACCGTCTTTAAAGATAGAGGTACGCTGCTCCATGTATGACTATTTTCATAGTTCTATTTTCATCCTGAAGTTTCACATGATTAATGGATTTGGGTGGTCTTAGTATCATCAAAATTTCTTGAGTATTTATGACGAGTACTATAATTCAGAATTTCAAAAATTTCTACCCAATTTGATCGAAATTTCGAAATTAATTTATAAAATTTTTAAACTAAACTCATAAAAACTCCGGTTACACCTGTTATATCAAGAAATAACGTAGTATGAATTTTCTTTTCGCTAATATGACAGCCCGGAAAACTACACTCTCCCCTCACAATAAATCCGTTATAAAGGATTTTGGCAGTTTTAAAATTTACTCAAAACATCGACACCATAGAAATATATATGTATATATACTTTCTTAGGGTGGTGTTTACTTGTTTTAAGTTTCTGTTTACAATTGTAATTTTTTCTAAATACCATCCTAATTTAAATGTAGAAAATATTTACAAATTTAATAAATTTTAATAATTTTTATTTGAATTTCAAATCACCCTTCATACCACTGTTTATTTTTATACATAATTTGTTTTGTTTTAATAAACAACTGCAACTTACAATAAATCATTATCAGAATATTGTGGGAACCCAGATATGTTTGGAATTGAGCCTCCATCACTGATCAAATTATGGGTTGTCTGGTATATGCAAGACATGTCTCAGCAAATTGTCTAATAACATTAAAAGGTCTCTCTTTTCTTTTAAAAGTAGTGCCTGTGTTTACTGTAAAATATGATTTTAATGGTAACGTTGAGGTATGCGATATGTTTCCATAATGCATAACTGCTGAGAGGTATTTAGCACTTAAAAGTTCATGAATTTAAACTTTAACAGTTTCCATTTTTACAGTGGTTAAAGTTGACATTTTTTATGGATAAAAAAAGATAACAATAATTTGGAATGATTCTAGTGGGTTGTCATTGTAATTAGGTTATTTTTAGTTTAATTAGATGTTTTTTTCTTTAAAAATTATGGAAAATTTAGTAATATTTTAATAAATTTATGTACGAATTTTTGTAAATATAAATTATGGTTGTCAAATTTCGTGACACAAGAATTTTTGATGGTCTTGAATCCATTTCTACCATCAAAAACATGATTTAAACACTGCTGCAAGATATATTAAAATATTTGTTCACTTGCCACTTTTGATAATATAACAATTCCTCAACTTCAATAGACTTGTCCAATTATCCAAATTCAAATCAATAAAATATCAACAAATATCAAATATCACAAATAATTAGAACCAAAATAAATAACCTTTCGTAATACAATTTTAAAAATAATCAATGGTATAAATTTAATAATATATAAGACTTACATACTCTTAATATACAATTAAAAAAAATAATTTTACCCAGATTTAAGATATGTGAATTATTTCTAAATGTTTCATACATCATAATAAATCTCTAAAAAATGCAGATTGGATTGAACAGTGGAAAATCATAACACCATATTATCGAATCTATAATATTATTAAATCTATAACACCATATTATCGAATCTATAATATTATTAAATCTATACCCTTGATTCATTAGTATGAAATTTTCATACTGCATCATTATATTATTCATATTACTAAATCTATAAACATGAGTCATTAGTGTAAAGAATATCTTCTGCATTATATTATTCAACTAATGCAACCTATAAATTTGATAACTGCACTTTCATTAATGAAATTGTTTGTCAATTTCCATAAAAATACAACATAACTCTTAATTAATTTCACCTCATATTTACCCAATCTCCTCCCATTTTAAGCCTGCAATTTTATGCTTTTAAGGGTCAATATCCCACTCCCTTAATTATATGCTTACAACTCTGTGCTTTTAAATGGTTTTCATTCAAGTTCGTTGGTTTCTGTAACTTTTCAGAAAACTGACAATACAGTACAGAGGATATTTATGCTTTGGTATTTAACGCCAGTGTCTTTGCAGCCCCATTACCATTATTTTCATTTTATGGGGAGCAGTACTGCAAATACTCGTGCAGGCAGCGTTTCGTTCCACAATGCCTTGCTCACGTCGAACCAGTATCTGTGGACATATATATAAAAGGCAATTGACCTAGGACTGAACGCCAGTCCTATTGTTCTTCTTCTGATCCCAGATCAATTCCACCACCCTATGTTTTTGAGCCCATAGTCCTGCATAAAAGTTACCGTCATTCTTATTCAGGGGATTTTGGAACACCAAAAAAAAATATAGAATGAGGAATCATGCCAAACCTAGAGTTGGTACCAAAGGTGGCTTAGGTGGTGGCCTCCAAGAACCGAATCTTTCTGGCGCATATATCAGGAGCCTGGTTAAACAGCTAGCCTCGTCTAGAAAGCATGAAAATCCTGGGGGCTTATATCCCACATCCAAAACTCTGGTTAAAGAGACTTCTAAGATTTACACATGTGCTCAAGCTCCAACACAGATTGATCAAGAAAATGGCAAGATGGTGAAACTGTCATCCAACCTAGATGAACAGTCTAAGTCAGCCATTAATCCAGTTGTTCTACAGCAGAGAAAACAAGTCAGAAGGAGGCCTCACACCAGAAAACAATCACAGGAATGCCTTTTAAATATTGCAGAAGCAAGAAGGGAAATAGTTGCTGCATTGCATCTTCACAGAGCTGCTAATGGTTCAGCTACAAAGCCACCTCCACACCCTATTATAAAACCTGCAAGGGTGAATACAAGAAATAGTCCACCAAGCAAACACAGCACTAGTGCAAAGCAATCTGCAGGCGGCAACAGTACAAGATGCAACTCCTGCATGTCTAAGGTCATGAGTTCTTCTACTACTACTACACAGAGAGCCTGCAATGAAGCTAAAGCCATAACAATATGTGGCCATCTCCTGTGCTGGATGTGCCTTAACCAATGCTTACAGAACTTCTCATCTTCTTCTATATTCAAAGGCTGCCCAGTATGTGCTAAGCCCCTGAACATGGGAACCGATATTTTCCCATTTACATTGGGAGTACCCATACGGCAGGCATCCCATGAGAGTGCTTATGCTTCTCCAGTGCTTCAATCTGCACCATTGTTGATCAATCAGCTTCCTGCAGCTCAGCCAGCATGGTCTACAACAGGACCTTCATTGCTCCCAATGTCCTCAGGTATGGATATTTCTCAGAACCTATCATTGAATCAGCAGGAAAATATGGCAAATCCTCCCTTGAATCCAACAACCCTTACTGCAGCTTCCTGCTCAGGTGCTCCTGAAAGACCTAATCTTGGTCTACCCAACATAGAACAAGGCTTACCTAAAAATTGGCATGTAGCAGTGGATGACGAAGAGCTGGCTCAAATCAGGTCATTAGGTGAACAGCATGATATGGAATGGAATGATACTGTTAATCTTGCTACAACAACAAGGTGGTTCAAATTCCTCAGGGACTCTGAGTTACCGAATAATTTGTATGAGTGCGAGACTGAGAGAAATGATAATATCAGCTTGCAGAAGCTATGGGAAACACCCCTTGCAAAGTTTGAGTGCAAGGATAACGTGGGTTTCGATGCTGAAGAACCTTTAATATCAGATTTCATGGACAGGAGCACCATCAAAGAATGTCTTCATATTCTTCCTGAACTTCCTCTAGAGACCATGTGGCTGGATGACTGGTTTGATTATCATGATTGTATTCAAGGCTTTACGAATCAACATAATTATGATGAAAACCACCTATTGGACTGCCGCGATGATACAACTATACACAGGTTTGATTCTATTTGTATACTGTTGGAGATAATTACTCTCGGTCAGCCTGTAGTCTCAGGCAGTTTATCTACAATATAAATTTAGGAAGTGCCAATCATGCTAGAGTTCTAATTTAGTCATGCTAGTGCTTCAGTCATGCATGTGTGAGTTAATATTAACCTTGGTTGCAATTTTAAATTTAACTATGTAGCTTCAAGCAATTGAATCAATGCAATTTGCTTACTAACTAGCAACTCATATCATTCATACTGGACTGTGTAATTATGTATTTTGAATATATTTAATTATGTAGCTTCAAGCAATTGAATCAATGCAATTTACATACTGACGGGCAACTCATACCCACTGTGTAGTGCTTGAATCAATGCAATTTACATACTGACTGGCAACTCATACCCACTGTGTAATTATGTTACTGTGTGGTTTCTTGCTCTAACCATTTATCATATACAACTATGTCAGTATATACAGTAGTAGTAATTCGTATTTTTCCAATGAATTCCTTGAACTTCACTAACTTATCTGATAGCATTACTGGGACTCAATATTCGTGCAGTGAACTAGGCTCGGAGAATCCAGAGAGTGCAAGAGTTTCAAGAGCCCAGCTTGGGAGTAAGGAGGGAAACATTTTGCAGCCATAAGCAGCTCAAGCTTTAGAAATCCATGAATATCTGATTTATTACTAAAGAGACAATTGCTTTGTTAAAGATCACTTGGCATTTTAAATAAAAAAGAATGAAGAGAAGGTTTTTAGAGTTTGAAATGTGCCTCTTCGAGTATTTTAATAGCTAAAGCAGCTTATTTCGGCCTCAGCCATCTGATCAGTTTAGCGTACTATCTGAAGCTGTATTCTCTTTCTTTCAACTTTCAGGTATATTATGAAAGTTGATTCGTTTATTGCTACAGCGGTTAGTTAAGAAAAACTGATTTAATCTTCATATATAGAAAACGGAGTTCAAGTTTTATATTGTACAAGAAAGCAGAGTTCTTGTTACTGAATTTTTCATCAGGAATTTTCAAATTATATCCTGTCGATTTTCATTGAAATTGCACTCTCAAGGTTTAATTTCTTTTGCAAATCACGATATTGTTTATCATGGTTATATAAATGTTGTAAATTGTTGATTAATTATTTACTATAATTTGAATGAGCATCCTTATAAAAAATTATTCAAAATTCTTTAGCATAAAGAAACATTCTAAAGTTGATTGACTTATATAAAGCTACCTCCTCTGCATAATGAACGAGAAAGAAGTGCTAAGGTTATCTTTCCTTGAAAAAAAAATGTCTTTTGTCATATTGCAGATTTATTATATCTCAAATTTTTTGGGTTTTTAGGCAGCATTAACATTTCATTAAATTTTGATAGATTTTGTTAGTAGATTTTCAACCATTTAATATAATTCAAATTGTTAATGTTCCTTCCTATCACTAAAAAAACTATATCACTGATTGTACCATGGAAAAAGCTTTACTACCTCCTTGATGGCGATCCATAAGATTCATCAAAATACTCATCTTTCTATAAGATTCATCAAAACACATATATTTGGCCATCGAATGCCTTAAAACGGAGTTAAGAGAGTTCTGTGGAGCTCATGAATTTGTGATAAATTCTTTTTTGTTTTCTTATTTTAGTTGTTTATGGCAATTCATTGAATCATTAAATCATGAGAATTCGTTCATTTCTTCTAAAATGCGGGAACCATTCATTTGTTTTGAAATTTGAAAATTCTATAGACTCAAATTCTTGAAAATATTGAATCATTTGTTTTGAAATTTGAAAATTATATAGGCTCAAATTCTTGAAAATATTGAATCATTAGGATTCATTTATTTTTTCTAAATTAGAGAAATAATTCATTTGTTTTTCTGAAATTTGAAAACCCCATAGGCTCAATTCTTAAAAATAGAGTTACGAGTTGATGATTTTCGCTATGAATTAAGTTGAAATTATAAAAGATAGAGTTATGCAACAACCATATGTTTTGGAAATCAAATCATAACTATACATTAGATTTTCCAGACGACGAACAAAGGTTATTTAAAAAATTCTTTGCATGAATATTTCTCTTATATTATCTAAATCAAAGCTGGTAAAGATTTTGTATAAATATAAATATTTGGTAATTTAGTGTTAGAATATAATTTGATTGTAAATTCTGTGCAAATTTTAATAATATTCCAAAATCTAACATACAAGAATAAGAATAAGATCTAAAATCTAACAAATAAGAATAAGATGAATGGTTTGATATCATTTTTATGGATCAAATTTTATAATATTCTCATATTCTACTTAATCTACATAAAAATGGCCTTATTACATTACCCATGGCTTATTAATCCCCTACATTAAGTGGATGATACATAATCATATGGACACTAATAGTTATAAATGGAGTATTTCAAATCTCATCGTAACCATTCAAAGTATGTTATATTAACTATTTTTTGAGTGGTTTAGGGAAACTGAGTGGCTGTTACATTTATGAGAAAATTGGCCATATTACATTACTTTATTAATCTTTTATACTAAAGTGAGTGATACATAACCAAATAAATACTAATAACGATAAAAGAGCATTTCAAATCCCACTGTAACCATCTTAAGTTTGTTAAATTTGTTATATTAACTAGGCTTTTTTAGGGTGGTTCAAAACCTAGCATTTCAAATCTTACTGTAACCATTCTAAATAAGTTATATTAAGTACTTTCATTTTAGGGTGGTTGACTGGATGCTACATCCATGATAAAATCTAGGGAAATCAACCAAAAGAAATCTATCTGCAGAGCAAACTAGCCAGGCATAATCTCAAAGGCCTGAAAAAATTTGACATAGATAAAAACTTAAGAACAAGAACCCAAACAACTAAACTATCCCAAAAACTTATATTACATTAATTACTCTACTACCACTTACATTAAATATCTCAATATATTACATTTAATAGCACACGGCTCCATGGTTATTCATGGCCCACATTGGCAAGGTGAGATGGCCGATATGGAGATGATCGAAGCCAGGTGAAGAGTTCCCAGTCTGCATGAGCATTTCAAATCCCACTATAACTATACCATGTAGATTACATTTAATACTCTACTGGTCCATACAGCAAAAATCTCCCAGTATATTGCATTTAATGGTGTAATGTTCCATTGCTATTCATGGCCCACATTGGCGAGGTGAGAGAACTGATATGGACATGATCGAAGCCAGGTGAAGAACTTTCAGTCTGCATGTAATTCGTTAAATCATAAGTAAATCTAACTTGGTACGGGAACTTTCAGTCTGCATGTTCGTTAATCATAAGAAAATCAAACTTTCTACAGTCCGCGATATGCATACGGTCCTGGTAATATGTACTCTGTTAAAACTCGGAACAGGTCAGACATCGCTGTAATTATAAAAATCGGATACCAGGGCCAAAACTAGCCGAGACTCGGGTGGGGTGTACAGATGATATGATTGTTTTTATAGAAAAAATATTTGAAACAATGGCATCGTGCATGCAGGACGATGATTGAAGACACGGGCTTTACAATGAAAGTCTCGGGACTTTTCATGACACTGTTTCCCGTCAAGAATTGTGGTCAGTAAAACACCAGCTAATGCTTACCATTGTAATCTAATTGTTCTATGTTTTGAAAGTTTTTTTGGGTATATTTTTTTTTTGAGTTGTAATCACAATTTTGATTAGTTAATTTTATACAATTGAAATTGTTTAGAAAATTTTCAATTACAAGTTTGATTCATACATTTTGCAGAATTTGATTGTGGGGGTAAGTTGATGTAGATTGCAATCATTACTTGTCAAACCATTGATCTCTCATCTGTAATCTTTAATTATAAATTTGATTAGTAAACTCCACAATTTAATTGCAGGGTAATTTGATATAGATTGCAATACCTACATGATAAACCATTGATCTCTCATTTCCAATCTTTAATCATAAATTTGATTTGTAAACTCCCCCACCATTTAAATCCTGTAATTTTTTAGATACTTCAAATCTATTTTTACGTTAAAAATAATTCGGGAAATCAACCCTACCAACCAAAAAGCCACAGTACCATGGTCACAGTTTTTAATGTAATTTGATCTCATTGCAACCAAGAATTCAAAAACATAAAATAGTTAAAGATCAACTGAGCGACGATGTGAGACTCCCTGCGATCGAGGATTCCGGGAAAATAGAAGACCTGCCGTCAGGGTTTGTCGTGACGTGCTGAGCCATGTGAACTTGGGAGTATTCAACGGTAAACCTTATGAACAAGGAAACGCCATTATGAGATTGGACGGATTGCTCGGAATTAAGATTTGGATGGATTGCTCTGAGTTATGAGCGGAGGATGGAGTGAATTTATAGTTCTCGGGAGTCGGCGCTGTCCTGCAATTCGACGTTCTGAATAAAAATTCTGAAACGTGAACAGTGATTGGTAAAAATAATTTTGAAACCATTGTTTGACTTAATTCATAAATTTTAGTAGCTGGTTTAGAGGTGCAGGAGGTTGAAGCCAAAACTATAGATCTATATTGATCGCGACATAGTTTGCAAATTTGTAGATTGACAATAACAAAGAGTTGGATATAGGTCCTTATTTTCTGGATTATGTGATGTACAGGAGTATATTGTTAAGAAGAGGCTTTTCGACTAAGCTTTTAAGTCTTATACATAAACACAACTTCTTATTGTTAATTTCACAATTTTATATTATTTTGCCCCTTTTCTACATCTTTTTTCCGTACATTTTGCCTAAAATGTAGGTGGTACAATTTTATTTTTTAAAGTTGTTTTTTATTGTAATAATAAATACTTATTGTGTTTGGTTTGTTACCTTGAAAATTATAATGAAATAGTCAAAAACTAATAAAATTAAATGTATTAAATGTACCACAAACAGAGTTTAGTTGCCGTCACATTGGGGAAACTAATATAGCAAAAAAAATTGAATAATTTTATTGAAATGTAAAGTTTGAAAAAACCAGAAAAATAAAGTAAACAGAGAGTTAAAGAGAAACATCACTATAGCTTTAAGGGCTAGTTGAAATAGCATGAATGCAAAGAACAGGTGCATCACTGTGATAGTGAACCAGTGCATCACTGGGATAGTGAAGTAACTATGTGGGGAATTCATCTCAAACCTCTTTAGTCAACCTTTTACATTAAGCATAGCTCATTTAACTTGTATAAGAGATTGACTTAGGATTGTCTTTAATCAACCAAAATATTTCCTTGCACTATCTTGACATGCCAATATAAATTAAGAATCTCCTAATAATGATTTTGGTAGCTTCATGAATTATCTTTATTGGGAACCCAAGGTGCAATGGCAATGATTTCATCTAGATCGAAAATGACCTACTTTTCATGATGGATTTCTTCTTCCAAAAGATGTATTTCCTCCTAAATGGCTAGATGCGTTATGGAATGGAAGCAACGTACTGAAGACATTGCTTGTAGGCCCACCTGTGATCTACTTGAAGTGGCACAATTGTTATTGCCACACCGACAATGAGCTCTTTAACAAATCATGGTCATCAAAGGAAGTAAGATATCGCATGGACCACAACCGAGATTATATGGGACCTACATTGGGCAACCATGAAGGAGAGATGCCATAACAATTTTCCAGTTAGGCTGCACTAGCATCAAACTCGAGCCCATACCTTACTTTGAAAAAACCGACAGTAGAGGGGGAACTTAACAATATGGATGTGAGCCAACCCACCCAAGCAACTAGGCAAGAGTCTAGGTGCATGGTGGATGAAGAATGGAGCAGAAGGAAATGACAGAGGAGGAAGCAAAGATCAAGTTGCTAGCTAGGGATGAAACACATAATGGAGAGATGTCGTGGACGCCTATACAAGAAGCTTGTCAAGGGGCCTCAATCTCCCTTCTTGGAAAGCAAGGTCCCATAAATGTGCCTCGAGTGGTACCCCCTTTTAAATCACCACATGAGATAGCCATAGAGGTGGGTGTGAGAAAATATTAAAGATAACTTATGTTTTGGAATAGTAAGTTTCAATTGTATAATGCTAAAAATTGAAGTATCATTGGATGTTTTAAGGTGCTAAATCCATGAATCCATTAAATAAAGTTTTTAGGGTGCTAAATTATTTTTTGAGAAAAATATATATGAAGTGGAAAAATTAATTACCTATATAGTAAGTTTGCACATTTATATTTTCATTCCTACTTATTAAATTGCTTTAGAACACATATATTGCTTAAGAACACATATACAATGGTACCCCTCATAAGTATATTTATTTACATTTTGTTCATATCCATTTGTTATACAAATACTTGCTTGAATTATTGTGGGTGATAACTAATAATAAATATGTTATTTACGTAATTTATGTGACTATGAGTTATTTTCAATAATTTTAAATTTGGATGGTTTTGCTATAAAGTTTAACGATGAATTTTAGGTGCACAAATATTGTAGTTATCACATGGCATTGTATTATGCAAAAGCTACAAAGAACCATCTTAACTTGGGATCTACCAAGCCCCTAGAGGGATAAAATCTCTTGAGATGCTAACCTATTTTAGAGTGAAAATAAATTTGACCTTTCTAAGCGTTTGGTAGATCCATAATTAAGATGGATGTAGACTGGTTTAAAATTTTGTATCTAGATATACATGAAGTTGATCTCAACATAAATTAGTTAACATAGATCTTCAAATAGTTTATATAAATGATGTCTTGAAATATTTTTGAAAAGTACAAGGTTTAAACATATTACTCAATTTTGTATACTTCTAATAAAATTATGTCTTTTTAAAGTTGATATGAGAGTGACTGAAATATCTTTACCACACTGGGTTGTAATATCAACAAATCGAGTGACCATAGTGAGGTTGGGATTATTGATATTTATAATGCTTTTAATTATAAGTAGCTAAACATGCATCATTCTTGTTTTTTTATTATAGCCAACATTACTTTTAAATTAGAGAAAATTTTAATTTTACTTTAAGGGACTTGATACTAGTTGTAGAATACACCTCTTAACTCAACATTCAAGTTATGGTCCAATCAAATGTTTAAAAAACATTTGTTTTGATATTATATATTAATATATATATATTATATATATATATATAAGTTGAACATTATAACTTGTGTTGGTTATGTTAAATTAATAGTAATAAAAAATAGATTGCTAAAATTTTTGTCTCAAAGAAAAAATATCTATTTTTTATCATATCAAAAAAATATCCATTTTTTTTTTATATCAATATTTAAAAAAAACTAATAATTAATTAAAATAAAATTTAACCAATAATTATTTTTTAATTATAAAAATTATATTAACTAAAATATAAAAAAAATAAAATTGTATATAAAAAAATTAATATCTTGTAATAAATTTAATTTTATAAAAATGAAAAACAAATTATTATCATCAAATTTTGACGTGAGAAGCCACATCAATTTGGAATTCCAAAACCGATTAGCAAACTGAAATCCCATACCTGAGTAACTGTAATCATTTTCCTTTTTTGAAATGAGTTATCTTTCCTATCAAGGATGTCAGTGTGAAATTGTTGGTGATTTAATTCATTAATATACTATTTTTAATTAATATATTTTCTATTTATTTTTTGATTTATCAAATATTGGAAAGGATAAAATCATCTTGCTTACTTATTTGTTTATTAGAAACGCTGTATCCGTTGAAATTACACATCTCAACTGAACGTTAAATGTGTTTTATTATACAAAGCTTGTTTAGACATCTCACTTCAATTCCATTTTTTTTTGTAATGTAAGAACTTTTTAGGGTACTATGAAATGTGGTTGCTGCAAAAGAAAAAGATTGGAAGGTTTTGGGTGATGAGCTAGTGTGAATGGTGCCCATCAGAGACGTGATGTTAAAGTAAAGTTCTGAAAATAATGGTCACAGTGGTTTTTCAATTTTGACTATGAACGGATACTGTTATATATTATATTGGACTGTAAAATAAGTTTCTCTACTCAATTACTTAAAGAAACAAAAATGAATTGGGAAGAAACTAGAGAACAAAAATAGAATCCTTGGATGGAAGTTTATTGCCATTGACATTTTGTAAAGCAAAATCTGCATGGTTGTGTAAAAGTTTTGGCTTTAAAGAAAAACCTAAGTTTATAGTTTGTAAGCTCCCAAGGGTTGTGTAAAATTGATGACAACCAGTCTAAGGACAAGTTAATGTATACTCAAACCAAATTTAAAAAATTAATGACAAAATGTAAAGAAATTGATATATTAAGATTATTTTAACTATGAAAATATCATATTATTTTTATCCAATTTATTCTAGGAGTCCATTGACTTACTACATAATGCTTAATATTGACTATAAAGTTTTAGATGACAACAAGATATGTTGAAAATGCTTAATATTTACTATAAAGCTAAATTGAAAAGTCAATAATCTTACCCACAAATTGGACAAAGAAAGATGGTTTTAGAGTAAAGAAAGATGGTTTTAGAGTTAGTAGGTCACAAAGCTAAGTTTTGCTTAATATTTACTATAAAGCTAAATTGAAAAGTCAATAATCTTACCCACAAATTGGACAAAGAAAGATGGTTTTAGAGTTAGTAGGTCACAAAGCTAAGTTTTGGCACCAAAAGATGTTTGAGTCAACTAACTTCAGAATATCTAAGAATTTTTTATTCTTATTTGTTAGATTTCTGAAATTGTGTCAGAATAATTTCCAGGTGTATATGGTTTTGCTCGAAATATAAAATTTATGGAGATCAAACCTTCTCACCTAATAGTTGGATCACTTATAAACTATTTCTTAAATATTTAATAATTTGTCATGGCAATTTGAATCATTATGGGAGAGATAATTTTAATTTTATCTTGATTTATTGCCATTCTGACTTTGTAATTGGTTGATAGGCGGACGCTTTGAAATTGCATGTGCTTGCTTCACACTGCCACTATGAGTTTTAATGGAATTCTTTAAAATTTCATGTTCTTGCTGGACACTGCCAGTGACAGTCGGCATGAATGAAAAAATCTGAAAGCTAGGTTTGGAGCTTTAATGAGTCAGTAGAAAGTTCAAGGAATCTTCAACAACGAAAACTTGGAATCTTACATTAATGAGTTTCTTCACTCCACCTATTAACTGAGAAGCCTTAATCGTACTATATGGGGCAGCTCTTCCAAAAATAGAAGACCAAGCTAAAAGAAGCCTCCTTCCTTAGTATTATGAAACCGATGGAGGCCTTCATTGATCAGAGGGATACGGAAAAAGGATCAAAAGAATTCCATGAATTCCATTATAAGGAAGGAAATGGTTATAGTAGTAATATGAGTGAGAAGGTCTAGTGTTCATTTTTTCTTATTCTTAATTAATTTATTTTATAATTTTAATTATATATTTAACAAAATATGTGTGAATTTAAATGAAATTTGATTTTTTTTTTAATTAATTTTTTTTCTATAATAAAATACTTTCATTTACTAAAATAATAAATGAATAATATTAAAGATTAAAATAGTTCATTAATAATATTATGATGAAAAAGAAAGGTAGAAAACAAAAGATCAAAATGATGGCTTAAGTATATGCTAAAAAGATAAAGGTTAAAGTGTTTCAATGATATTTAAGAAGTTTAAAGTGTTTAAATGATACTAATATAGGTGAATGATAAGAATCTACAAATTATTTGAGAGAATGAAAACTTTTTAGGGAATGGGTAATTAATTTTCAAATAAAGATTATATATATATGTATATATAATTGTGTTGTTGTTTTTTTTTTACAAGATTAAGTATTGAATGTATTTCCAAAAGAAGAAAAAGAGCATGTTCCTGTTATATTTGATGGAGGTTGGAGTCAAGCTATGGAAGAAAATTGGGAGCACAGTCCTTAATATTATGTTTGAGTCTCAAAATTCTATGGCTACCTATAACTATTCTAGAATACTACCGTACATATAATAAGATAAATTTACAACGCATAAAACTTAAAATCTATTTGTATTATTTGAAGATGCTCAATGTTGGTTTACTGAGTGCTCTTGATAAGAGTTCTGCTTTTTGCCTTGGCAGATCGAATTTTCTCGCTCAGGGTGGAGTTTTTGATGTAGGCCACAACTTCTTCTAAGTGCACAAATATGTTTTTTAATGCTATTATTTCTGCTTTCTGGCTTTCCATATTCCTTTTTTGGTAGCTAAATTCCATTTTCATCTCTGTTCTTAGATCTTGGAGTGCTTCTTGGAACCTGCTAATCATAAACTTATTGGCCTTACAAGAGGCACATTCATCGTTCCTGGCTGCTTTCTCTATTGGATTGAATTCCATCTTTATACCTTCTTGTTCTGTGATTTTGTAGCACTTCCTGTGTATCTTGTAGATGCTTTTCCTCTACTTTCTGCTATTTGTTTTGCTTTTCCCCTTCCTTTGTGATGTCGGAGAGCTTCGTAAGACTTTCTTGCTACTATTGGGTGCACTGTTGGTTTTGAACTGGGCTATTCTAAGGGCTTTAGGGTTGAAAAGGGTTGCTAGATTGGTACTGGGTTGTTGTTCGTTTATTTCTTTCTCACTCAGAGAAACAAAGCAGTTAAGAGGGATTACTGATGGAGAGTTGACGAGAGAAGATCTCGAATTTATAAACAATGCAGTTTTAGTGAGGCAGTGGGGCAATATGGTATCGAAGGCAATAGTGAGCTCATGCTTTGGTAAGTGGGGCAGTGGGGATCGCTGGAGTTCTTTTGATTCTTTGTGCACAAAGTAGTAATTCGAACAAGTGCACTAATGGAGGGAGACTCAGTGTGATGACGAAGAGATAATGGAACAATCGGTGAATGGCTCAGAGTATGGATCGAATGAGGCGAATGCGTGGAAATGATTTCCTGAGGTCTATGGGAAGAGTGATACAAGAGCGTTTCTGTATATCCTTTGACAATGATACAATGTGAGGAATTGAGGGATTGCTCTAAATTTAAGGAGGAAATTCTGCCACGATAAATGATGAGGAAAAGATTGTTCGCATCACCATCTGATACACTAGATCTTTATCCACCTTGGTCTTTGGACTGAAGTCGAATGTAGATACTCTCGAGATTTTTTGTTGAGATACACATGGTTTTCTCATGAAATGGGATGTTGAAGTATCTCTCCACTATATATATATATATATATTTGTTATTGTAATGTATAATCATTTAATATATGTAATTGTGCTGGTGTACAGATTGTCTAGGTAACTCACGATAGCATAAGATAGTATTACTGAAGATTTTACATCCTCCTACTCTAGGTGACAATGGTTGGTCTCCCTTTCACCATAGGGGATATTCCCTGATACTAATGTAAATTAAATAGTTGTTGTAGAATAATGTAAACTAAATATATTTTCTAATTAAACAAATATATGTCAGATTATTAAATAAAGAGTATTTTAAATAAATAATGTTTTTTAGGAAATAGAAGTGATAGGCATATAACATGTGAAAACTTATTAAAAATAAAATGTCATTACGGTTAAGAGAATTTTAATTTTTTTTTTTTTTTGTAAGTCAGATGTATGTATTATAGTACAAAAATATATTACAAAAAATCTGCCATTGCAGATCGAGGCCTGATAAAACCAGAGGGCCCGGCCCAAAACTCAGACCCTAAACAGAGCTACCTAAAACCGCTGACCGCACACCTCGTAGGGTGGCCACGCAGAGAGTTGCAACGTAAAACATAAACCCCTACTGACCCGCGGACTGTAAACAGAGACACATTGACAAAAAATTGGAACCAGCTGCTATCAAGTGCAGCATAGAAAAGAAAAACACATTCCTGTTACTGCGGAGGATGACCAAACCTACTAAGAGTGTCCAAACCTTGCTCCATAACATGCATGTCAACTCGAGGCAGAGGATCTGGATTGATAGTTTGCCTGAGTAGTCTAATGAGCAGCGTCAGCTTTTTATTAACCAATTCCGCCACATCATGCACGACAGAGATTTTAGCATCCAGACTCTTGTAGATCTCCAGCATGTTGTTCAGTTGCTCGTCAGAGATGGGGGCTTCTCGCCTAGAGTGCTGTTGCGCTTCCTCCATGGATTCTAAAGCCTTGGCAAGCAAGGTTTTGACCTTCCAGCTTTCTGCCTGCGTTCTAACGAACTGTGTGGCCCGTTTGGAGGCCGTGCCCAGATCAAGTAGCCAGTTAACCTCCCCGGCGATGTCGTCCTCAATACGCTGAGCTTCTTCCTTCTTGACCATATCTTCCATCTCCTCGATTTTATGCTTGTTCCTCGCTGTGGTGTGAGTCTCATACATATTTTTCGCCGTCTGGAGCTCCTTGTTTGCCGTAATGCTTCTGCAGCTGTCTGCTTTCATGGTGCCCTGTCTGTTCTGATCCTGCAGGCAAAGACGCTTCACAGAGATCTGGTGTCCCGAAGATAAGCCCGATGGAATTGCAGTGAAGCTGGTTCCTGGGTTGGTTGATTTATAGTCACTCTTCATTCGTATTCTCATGTTGCCCGCGTTCAGATGAGGCGAGGAGGTCATCCTGTCACCATAAATTCCCGGGATGGCCGAGAATCCCGAGGGATGTCTCCGGATCCTGAAATGAATGTTGTTGTTATTCCCTTGCGTGCGTACCTGCCAAGTGTCCCTTCCTCTTGGTATACGGCGACGATCCGCTCTGCACGCTGCCCTGTCATAAAACCTTTCTATTTTCGCTTGTTTTTGCCATAATTGCCTCTGCTGCACATGTCCTTTCGTCCGGCGCCAACGATCCCAACTTCTTTTCTTACCGGTCCGTTGCGTCATGCTTTACCTATGGCGCTCGTCTTCGCCGGTTAAGCTCGGTTAGCGTTGTCTAGGTCCTGTGTTGCCAGCTGTATGCACCTTTCTTTGAGGCCCGGGAAGTCCACCTGGTGCTAACAGCTGTCCCAAATCTCGTCTGGATTGTCCAGGCCATAGTTTGCCAAGTAGTCCGCCAGCCCATTAGCCTTGCGTCTAACCGTCTGGAAAACTAAGCCGTTCATTCCGACCATCGGTTCTGCAATATTCTCCGTCACCTTGGCGAGTCTCCAGTGTTTCGTGACCTGACTTATCTTGGTGCCTGCATAGATCTTCTTTGCCACTGAGATTACCAGAGATGAATCCCCTTCCACAATCACTTTGCTAGACTGCAAATTCTTCAGAATCCTAAGCCCGTGCTTGAGCGCCGCGAACTCCATTTCGTTGTTCGTGCTTTCTCCCAGCTCTCTGCAGTATATGTGAATAATTTCGCCATCCTGATTCCTTATGACTCCTCCAATACCTGCTATTCCGGGGTTCCCCCTGGATGCACCATCAAAATTGAGCTTCAGACTTCCCTCCAGCGGACAGTTCCATGGGGTGGCTTCCGAATTTGGTAGCTGTTGGAATCTCGACGAAGTGCTGCTGTGGTTCGCTTCCAAATGAAAGCGTTTGAGGATGCGTAAGTCCCGATCTGATATCTTCTCTGTAGGATCCACTTTACATTTCATTTGAATAAGCTGTTGAATGTTGGTTAAAGTCGTTTCTTTAGAGTGCTCTGTATTTCTGTGTTCATCTTGGAAGATTCGTGTGTTGCTCTCTTTCCAGATTGTCCATAGAAGGAAGCCTGGCGTGGTTTTCCATATACTGTTAACCCTTTGGTTATTGGAAAAGTTATGTTGCCAATTGAGGATGGTATTATGGATGGACCCTCTGTCTCTGTTGAAATCACTTAAAATTTCCTCCACCCAGTTCCATAGATGATTTGCCCATTCACATGAGTTGAACAAGTGATTTATTGTCTCTTCTTCAGCTAAGCACATTGGACATCTTGAAGGTCCACTGAAACCTTTTCTTTGTAAATTATCCCAGGTTAAGGTTTTGTTTCGCATCATAAGCCAAAGGAAAGTCTTGATTTTTGGCCAAAATAGGCTGTCCCAGACCTTATTGTTCCATGGTACTGCCTCCTCCTGCTCAGCTTTAACCATTATTTCCCTTGCTTCTTTTAATGAGAAGTTGCCACTACCTCTCCAACCCCATCTAAGCTTGTCTGCTTCTTCTGCTATTAGTATCTTTCTTTTTTTCATTTTGTCATTGATTTGTTGTGTGCTTTCATTTCTTTCGTCGTGGTTGTCATTGCTGAGACTAATCCATTCCCTCCATATGGGGTCCCTGTTGTCCCGATTCCAGTAGTGGTGGACTTGGTGCTTGCCCTCATTTTGGTTGGAGATTTTGAGCGATGATAGTTCAGGGGTTTCCAGTTTTGGGAGTTGCTGCCATGCATCCTCCCAAAACAGGGCTATCCTACCATTGCGGATTTCCCAGAAGAAATTCTCCTGTACTATACTTCGGTTATTGCGCGCAAGGTTCCAAATGGGTGAGCCTTCCGAGACCTCTTGCAGTCTGATCATGTCCTGATTATTGCAATTGGGAGTGTAATTTTCTTTCCAAAATCTAGCCCACGGCAGATTGAGCTCTTTTATCCATCTCCACCATAGTTTAGTGCCACAGGTTCTGTTAACAATTAATGGGTCTACGAGATTTAGACCCCCCATAGATTTTGGCTTGCATAGCTTATTCCAAGCTACCAAAGCCCATTTTTTCTTATCCCCATTACCGTTCCAAAGGAAGGATCTCTGAATGTTCCTTACTTGCTGAAGAATTCCCTTGGGAGTTGGTAGCATAGACAGTAGGTACTGTGGTATGGCCTGTAACACTGTCTTAGTTAAAACTAAACGGCTAGCAAAGTTTAAAGCCCTGTATGTCCAGTGTTTGCATTTCTTCTCCATGCTGGCTAACACCTTCTCCCAGTGTGTTTTTTGCCAAGGTTTGAGAGTGAGGGGAGCCCCTAGATACCTCAATGGCAGATTGCCTATCCTAAAACCAAGAAGCTGAGATAGATGAGCTTGAATAGTTGGATGAGTATGGAAAAAGAAGATCGTTGATTTGGAGAAATTTATTTCCATTCCCGAGGCTTTACTAAAAAGATCTAAGATATGCCTGAAAGCCATGGCCTCTTTGACTGTTGGGATTCCATGTAACATTGTATCGTCCACGAACTGTTGATGCATGGTGGCCGGTATAGTTCTTATCGGTTGAAGACCCTTAATGACTCCATCAGCTCTCTTCTTGGCTATAATTCTACTAAGACCTTCCATAAGAATGACAAATAGGAATGGGGACAGAGGATCTCCCTGCCTTATTCCCCGCGATGGTGAGAAAGGTTCAGAGGGTGCTCCATTAACAAGGATGGAGAATCTTGAGGATTTGATGAGTGCTAAAACCCAACTTATCCATTGCCTGCAAAAACCAAAAGCTTCCAGTATGGTTTCTAGGTACCTCCAGCTTACCTTATCATATGCCTTAGAGAGATAAAGCTGCATCAGCATTCCTGTTTCTTTCCTTGAGTGTAGAGTGTGGATCATCTCCTGGGCCAGGAGGATATTGTCTAATATCTGCCTTCCCTCTACATAGCCCGATTGGTCTTCAGATATGATGCCCGGAAGAATCGGCTTTAATCTGTTGGCTATGACTTTTGATATTATTTTGTAAATGACATTGCATAGAGCTATAGGTCTGAACTTTTCAGGGGTATTGGCTTCCTCTCCCTTAGGTATGAGCGCTATAAAGGTTGAATTGATGGATTTTAGGATTGATCCTGATCTTTTGGAGTCCTCAACCACATCCCACACTTCCTGCTTTATAATATGCCAACATGCCTTGTAAAAGTTGATGGTGAAGCCATCAGGTCCTGGAGCTTTATCGTTTGGCATGCTATTAACCACTTCCTCCACTTCTCCGAGTGTAATCTCCCTGCAGAGGGCCCAGTTCTGATCAGAGTTGATAGATTTGGGTATGGCTTTTAGCAGTTCCTTGATGGCTTCCTCTCTGTCTAAGTGCGGTTCCTGAGCTATGGAATTGAAGTGTTCTCGGAGCCGAGCTGATATGTCGTGGTGATTCTTCAGTGGTTCCCCCTCTTTATTCTTTATTTCCAGAATTTTGTTAGCACTCCTGTAGTCTAGAGCTGATCTATGGAAAAATTTAGTGTTCTGCTCCCCTTCTTTTAACCATTGGATTCTTGATTTCTATTTCCATAGGGTTTCTTCTTGTTTGCATCGATCATGCCATTGATGAGTTAGACTTCTCTCCTGCTCGGCATATTCCTCATTGCTGTGCCCAGAAGCCCAGTCCTTGTGAATTTGTTCCAACTTTTCTTCTATCCGGGTTTTCTCCTTAAAGATGTCCCCAAATACTGTTATGCTCCACTCCTTTATTTTTTCCTTGATGATTCTTAACTTCTTCTGTAGGTTAAACATTTTGGAGCCATTACCTTCTAGGGGTTCGGACCACCATTTCTCCACTAGCTCGAGGAAGTTGGGGTGATCCAGCCAGAATTTTTCAAATCGGAATGGTTTGTTCCTCGGAGTACTCTGCATCGGAACTGTGAGTGAAATTGGCCAGTGATCCGAGCCTCCAGTTGGGAGGATATCTGATTCAACAGTGATTCCATCCAAAATGATATTCTCAGAGATCAAGAATCGATCCAAGCGTGAGGCAATCTATCTTTCTCCCCCTCGTCTGTTATTCCAAGTGAAGTTGCCACTCTTGGGGATAATATCTACTAATTTCACATTATCAATGAAGCTGGTAAAAGCCTCTGAATCTTTGTTTAGTTTTCTTAGACCCCCTTTCTTCTCCAGAAGGGTGGTTATCATATTGAAATCTCCCCCTATAATGCATTTGGATCTTGGATATCTAGCAATTAGTTTATTTAAGGAATTTAAGAAACTTATTTTGTCCTCTGTTCTTTGTGGCCCATATACATTAACACATAAGAAAGATTCAGAGTTACCTGTGATTTGAGCTTCCACAACAATGAAATGTTTGTTCGCTTTGGCTGAGATCATCTGAATATCTCTTGTATTCCATAGCGTTGCTAGGCCGCCTTCTCAACCTTGACTTTCTACTTCCAGATAATCTATATTCCTTCTGATTTTCTTGTTTATCTTGGCCATGTTGGAGCTGCTGCATTTAGTTTCTTGAATGAACATGATCTCTGGATTAAACTTTTGAAATTTACGCTTCAGAACTCTCTGTTTTGCTTGGCTTTTCAGCCCTCTGGCATTCCAAGATATAACCTTCATGATTAACTTACGGTTTTAATGGTAGGAGGAGAAGGCACTAAGTGCCTTCATCTTCCCTGAGTTGATCATTATCATGCCTAGCTCCTGCAGAGCCTCACCATTTGTCCTTCTGCCTCGTCTTTTCTTTTGTTTGGTGCTAGATGAGTTCCATGTAAGACTTTTGGAGTGGTTACCACTTCCTTTTGCTACACCTAGCTTCCTATTCTGCTTTTCTAATTCTGCCTTCTGCCTGGCTATGAAAAGATCATTTATCTTCCTGATTTCTTCCTCCAGTGCATTTTCTATGCCTTGCGTTTTCCATTTCTCAGCTATGCCTGATAGATTCATTCCTTCCCTGGCTAGCACCTCCTCCAGCTCTAGATCATCACTCCCTCCATCGCTGGTGAGCATATCTGTGTCCTCCTCCTGCTCTTCTGGCCTTTCCTGCATTTGGACTTCACTAATGTTCTTGTTCCCTTCCTCTGCAAACCTGGTTTGTACCTCCCTTTCCTTATGCTCCATATCTGCTACCTGGGTTCTAAGTCCATCCTCAGAGTCTGATTCTGGATCTAAGATCTCAAAATTATTGTTGTAGTTGGTTCTGCCTGTTCCCGCCTTGTTTATTCATCTTCTATTGGCTCTCTGTCTTGACTTTGGTGTAATGAAGTTATCTTTGGCCTTATTCCCCTGCTTTGTTTTAGTGTCTTCCTCCTTCTTGTTCATTGGGCATTCCCTAATTAGGTGTCCGTGTTCGTGACATTTGCGACATCGAAATGGGATATGATCATAGTCTATTGCCTGAAAGTAGTCTTCATCTCTGTATTCAAGCCATAACCCTTCATGTAGTGCTCCCGAGACATCCATTTCAATGCATATTCTTGCGCATGAGGTGTATTTCTTTTGTAGGGTTGCTTCGGAGGCTTTGATGAAAGTGCCCAACCGATCTCCAATTTGCTTGAGAGCATTTGAACCCCAATAATCTATTGGGAGAGAGAATAATCTAATCCAAACTGGAACTTGAGTAAATGATTCTTTTTCTGAGGTAAAGTTTTCCTTCCATGGTCGCATGTATAGTCCAGCCGAGGCCATGAAATATGGGCCTCCATCAAAAATCCTGTCCTTATCTTCCAGGTTGGTAAAAACCACAATGAAGAAACCTTTAGCTCCCAGGTGTAATCTGACATCCCCTTTGGGCTTCCATTGCTTCCTAATCCATTGACATAGGGCCCTTTCCGTTGGCCACATGCCCATAAATTTGCAGATGACTGCATGTTCAGTCATATGATCTCGGTAGGCTTGTATCTCCGAATTCGTGATGACAACCCTTAGGTTATCAGTTTTTATTGGTTTGCAGATCCCGTTCGTTGGAGGGTGCTTCTTCTGGCTTGAGCTTGTGTCCCCTGTCGTTCCTTTGTTCTCCCGACGATTGTCTGCGTTCTCCCACTCTTCTTCTGCCTGTTTTCCTTTATTATCTGTCATTCTTTGTCCTGTTGTGGCTTTGTTTTTAGTGTTTCCCGGCCTGTCATCTTCTGCTCCTCTGACTTCTATATTGTTGTCTTGATCATTGCCTTCTGCTTGTTTTTTCTTCTTGTTTGTTCCGCCAGATTGCTTGAAGCCATCATATCCCGTGATTCTGACTCCTTCACTTACGTTCTTCCTCTCCTTTTGCATGATTATTTGTTTAAATGAAGGGGTCCCCATGGACCCCTCTGCCTCCATCTGGGCGGTCAGCTCTTGACCCTTTCTAAACAGAGCTGCAAATCGGGGTCTGTCCGCTGCCAGGTCTGAAGCGATATCAATTTCTCAGAGAACTAGGGTTTCATGCGATCCCGTCCAAGTGAATTTTAAATCAATAGATCATATTTCTCACAAAACATAAGGGTTAGGAAAAATAAAAAAATAAAAAAAAATGAAAAGACAAAAGTTAGAAAAAAAAATGGTTTAAATGCATTTAATAGAAATGTTGTAGTCAAAACAATATGACATCAAGTGCTATTATTATTTATCTTGCAACAAAACAATTAAATTATTTGATTTAATTTTTCTAAATAGTAAATATTGGGAAAACTAAACCAATTTTACCATGTAAGAGATTAACCAATATGATCATGTGAAAGCATTGCTAATCACCACATATTACAAGTAAAATAAAGAAAATGAAAAATAAAAAATAAATTAACAATAAAAAATAAAATAGGAGTGGTTTTCTAGTATTTAAGTTAATGTGCAAATAAAACCCTAAATAAATTGTATTCTTAGAATTTTGTTTTGCAACCAATAAATTCAAATATAATTTAAAAAACTTTAAATAATGAGTATTCAAATGTTTAAATCATTATTGCATGCAATATTATTGAATAATCATGTTATATCAATAACCTACACAATGAAACAACAAATAAAAATTCACATAAAAAGAATGCACAAAAAGATAAAGAAAAGAAAGAAATAGATATTATGAAATAAAAATCCTCACAACCACAATGAACAACATCATTGTACCAAGTACATGATGGCCTTAAAAAAAAATTCCATCTTAGATGCACCACTATCCTCCATTCTACCCAAAAAAAGTCCTTGGAATGATCTTCTACCTCCTCTTGTAAAGTTTTGGAAGTTAGTTTCATCTATAACTTTCAGTAAAATTACATTTTTAATTACTTTTTATAACTAAATGAAACATATAGTTATTTTTTCCATTAATTTGTGTTCAAATCTTCAATCAATTAATTATTAAATTGCCCATGGTAAAATTCTTGCAACAGAAATATTATATATATATATATATATAATATATATTTAATATAACCCATACTTCACCCTTTAAAATTCTGATTGAAATAAAATTCCAAAAATTAAATATATATAATTCTAGATTTCCATTTACATATAAAATTAAAATAATTCTCTTTTAAAATCTCTTTTCACAATTAAAACCTATTGCCTAACATTTACCGTTAACCACCACCATCATCAATATAATTAAAATTTCAAATTCATAATAATAATATTAATAAATCTATAAATATCATATATAATTATATGGAATTTCCATATATATATATTAAACATTATTTAGAATTTTATTAAACACAATTAATTACCAAATCAAGTAAAGTTGGTCGGCAGCCCTTCTCTCTCTTACAATCGATGGTTATAATAAATAAAAAGTCTTCCAAACGCGTTATTTAAGTAACCTGCCTCATTCACGTGGAGGGGACTCTTAATTCGTACGAGGGGAGGGTTAGTTAATATATATGCCTTTTTTTATGAAACATGAGTGAGTTTGGATGAGGGGGTGAGGTAATGGTCAGTGTTTTTCAATATACTTAAATTAATTAATTATTTTTTTAA
>APFE030910453.1:11125-41241 GCA_000404065.3 Pinus taeda | reverse complement strand
GAGAGGGAGGGAGAGAGAGAGGGAGGGAGAGAGAGAGAGAGAGCGAGAGAGAGAGAGGGAGAGGGAGAGAGGGAGAGATGGACCTAATACATGGGAACCTAGACCAAAGGTAAAGCATTTCAACTTTTTACCCCAAAAACAATTATATATATTAGAACTCTAAAAGCCATAAACTTATCAACCATATAATAGGTACTAGCAACTAACATAAACACAATGTCTAGATAAACAAAACTAATACCATAACCATAAAACAACAACTATGATCATAATTTTATTCATGTGGCTAGTTAAGATGAGGTAGAGACTTGTATAGGCTCAGGGCACCTAGGATTCTCTGAGTGATCCAGTCATTTTCCATGCAACATAACAATCACCAAATGAGGTGTCAAATTGTCCATATCGTGAAAATGTAGTTGGAGTTCCTTCGGTATAAGAAGGAGCTCACCTCTAGTGTTATTCCTATCAAGGAAAAATTTTCCTAGTAGTGACTTCAAATGCTAGTATAGGTCATAATTTATTGAGATACTAGTTTTGTCTTCCTTGACCGTGGCTTGTATTGGGCACCCAATCAGTAATAGTGACAATGAATTCAAAATTTTAATGGTGTTTTCAATCATTAATAATGTATTCCTTTGCCTCACATATTTCTTGTTGGATTTTAGAAGGGGTTTGCAAACATATAACTTGTCTAAATATTAAGCTCTAGTGTAAGCGTGAGAGCCATTATATTCCCCTCTTCCCCTAAATCTTCTATGTGAGTACGCCATTTGTATAGGCGTTGGGATGAGATTCACAGAGATAAATCCAAGTATAAAAGAGAATCTAGAAGCATACCAATTGAGTGTGAGAAAAATCTCCAAAAGAGAAAGTAAAACAAATGGTAAATAGTCGTAAGAGGATAGAGGTAGAGACATACTCCCCCAGAATCATAGAAAGAACCATTAAGAGAGGATAAATATACCAAAAAGAAGGACCCAATGTATGAAAAAAAGGATGACTCTAAAAGCTAACATGACCCTAAGCAAAGTAAAAGAAATAGCAACCAACGAATAAGAACTTATTAGAGAAGATACTTGAGCTAGTTGATGCCCTGAAAGACCTATCATTGGCTAGTTCCATAGGAACCATAAAGAAATTGCATCCATCAAAACTAGTGATGCTCCCATACTACTAACACCATGCCAAGAACTGAGATCTAAGAGGAGTCATAAATTAAGGGAAAGAAAACTAAGAGGGAGGTATTGAGAATAACCATTCATGACTAACACATCGCTACAATGTCTCCTTAACTAGAAGAAATGAGGATATAGGTTAGAAGGACCTGGTCCTTCTCCCAAGAAAAAGTTGGTATAACAACACATAGACTCGAGAACACAAAGGGACAACAAATAACAAGTTTCCATAAAATTAACCAAATAGCTTATGGAGATGAAAAAAATAGAAAAGAGTAAGGGAAATAAATCTAAGCATAATAATAGAGTGCACACAAATATCGCGAGCTTAACCTAGAAAACCCTAAGACATTCAAGATATGAGCCCTTCGGTTGCGAGCCCATCACAACTACATTTAACATGGTATGAACTTGATTGAGTATGATAATTAAATTGGTTACCACACATCTATTCCTTGGGAAAGGTGGCCTCTACTACTTGAAGTGATGACACATTCCTCCCCACATCATCCCCTTCCACATCCCTTCCCACCCCAACTAGGGTACATCTCATAAATAATTTAGTAATATATATTATCTATATTATTTTTAAGTCCATTTATGATATATTCAAACTTTTAAATGAAATTTATTGTTCCATATAACATTTTTCTTAAAAAAATTCAATTTATTAAATATTTGATAAAACAATTAAATTATTATTTATCAACTTTCAAATCATTGTTAAATTATCATTTTTTAATATAATCAATATTGTATGCCTGATGGCAGTGTTATGGTAGAAGGGACAAGGTCTAGCCCACCACCCTTGAGCACTTAATCATGTTTTTAATGTTGTTGTTAGGCGGCGGGTGCTTCACATGCATAAGCATGAAAATATTAATTTGGGTGGGTTCTTTGGTTATGACATTGAGAATTAGAAATTCCATCTGCAAGGAGAGAGCGAGAGTTGAGGGGGATACCTCAACCCCTTGGAGTTTCCTATCTAAGAAGGTGAGGTGGGAAGAAGCCCTTGTGTGGAAAGAGTTGATGTTTCTCATAAGGTGTGGATAACTATCAAGGCCTCTTTCCCTTTAGTGCATGGAGCTACTAGTGGAATTTGCAGCTGGGTCATGCTAGGAGACAAAGCTTGAACCATCACAATTTAGGATGGAGCACATGACCTGTGAGTCAATTTCATTTGGCATGGTATTTTATCTAGCCTTGATAGATGTCTTACTAGGTTTGTGTGGTAATTTGGTTCTCAAAGGGTCTGTGTCTTAGTCATGGCTTGCCAATTTCCTATTGAAGTCACATATTTCTTTTGATTATTTAGGGTTATTGGGTGTCTAGTTTTTTGTTGGCATGTTGATTCTAGTGGTGGTTTTAGCTGAATTTTGTGGTAAGAATAAACTTGGATGGTTTTATTTGTTTATTGCATCTAGCGTTGTGAGTGGGGTTTGACACCGAGTCTCTATTCACTAGGATATTTTTGGTTAGTATTCTTGGTGTGGGGTTTATTTTTTCTAATGGTTGAGGGATTTAAGTTTGCAGATGAAGTAGAGTCACCTTCTGCCTTATGTAGTGGATTGTTGCCAAAACTTTAGCCCTTCATTTGGTGTTACCTTGATGAGATTATATGTTGGTGTCTGAATCTTATTGAGGTGGGCTTGGGTTGATCTATGTGTCCTTTTACAAGTAGGGTAAATTCCCACAAATAAATGGAGTTTTCTCTTTGCAACTTGAAGATGATGCCAAGACAAAGATAGAGGAGTAGATGTGGTGGTGGGGACAAAACCAAGGCTGGACAAAGGGGGGACAAGGCTCTTTACCCATGATTATATTGATCCATATTTATTAAGGAAAAAATTGAAATATATATTTAAACAACAACACAAAGATACAGTGAAACATAGCTTTAATTAATAAATAGAAAATGCCAAAAATTGTTTACATGCAAAATGAAAACAAACTAGCTCATGCGATGGTAGCTTATGTTTGAGAAGAGATGTGATGGCTACATGCCTTTTGAACCATGTTACAATGAGGCTTGAAGGCCTTTTTATCATTAAGAAACAATGAGAAACCCTAAACATCCAAAAACCTAACCCTATGAGATGAAGGACCAAAAGGTATGGACCTTGATGGGGTTAGCTTGAATGTCAACTTCCCAAGGTTGTAATTTTGGTATACAATCTTTGTTTGGCATGCAAAATATCCAGTTACAAAGGTTTATTCGAGGATAATGAATTTAAACTACATATGTAATTCAAAGACTCACATTTTCCCGTTTCCCCAAAAAATGTTGTTTGGGGATCAAAACAACCCCAGAAGCTCAGGACCCTAAAACTGATAAAATAGAAAACTGCAAAAAGAGGAAACTATGCTAAAAAATAGGAATCTGATAGAAAAAAGTATTGGGGGTACAAGTGGAACAGGTGGGTAGCTACTAATATCCAACTGGATCATTACTCCCCCTTAGGAAGCAATGGCCCCCATTACATTGAGTGCCTCCATGAGGTGAGGCAAATCCTATTGAACTTGGTCCTTGGTGAGCCACTTGCCTTGGTGCATGATCTGACCAAATTTGACAAATCGATAAAGATTGATCCTTTTTTAGCGAGCGCTCTTAATATATGTTTTCATGATATGATCAATTGTGGCCTATTCAATGCAATATGGGTTGAGCTTTATTGGTGTCAATTTCTTAGCAATGTCTAAGGTATCCAATAATGGTGGAAAGTATGGTTGAAGGTAGTCCACATTGAATATTGGGTGCATTCCAAGGAATGGGGGATACTTAGCCCAAAAGCATTGTCACCCACAACCTTGGTGATGGTGTAAAGCCCATATCGTAGTGGTGGATGCTTCTGATGGACTCCGGCAAGGCGTTCCTGAACTGTAAATGTAACCAAACCTTGTTGCCACTTAAAACTTATGTGACACTCAATGTTGATCATGAAGTTGATTGTGCTTATTATTGGATTTATCTAGGATATCAAGAACCAACTGGAAAATGTGTTCAATAAACTTGATGGCCTTCTAAACTTCAGATTTAACATGCAAAAATTATGTTAGTGTTGTTGCAAGAGGGATTACAACATCAATGGGACATAATAGTTGAAATCCTAGGCCCACCTAAAATAGGTTGTTGCTAGTCAAGCTATGGAGAGCTTTGTTGTAGCTATGTTGGACATAGGGAAGAATTTCATTCCATGCTCGCAGATGCTTATAAGAGTTGTACATGTGGAGTATGTGCACTATCATCCTGTTGACGACCTCTTCCTGGACATCAATTTGGGGGTGGCATGCAATCGACTTGGTGAGATTGGTGTACAACAATGACCAGAGGCTCGATTAGAATGTAATAAAGAACCTGCTATCCGATTTGATATAAGGTTTTGCAGGGTTCCAAAATGTTCCCACACTCATTCGAAGAAGAGCTTGGCAATGGATTTTGTTGTGATACTATTCTTGCAAGCCACTAATAGGGTCATCTTGGAAAATCTATCAAGGACCACAAATACATAGTATTACCATGCTTGGTAGAAGAAAGGCCAAACATATAGTCCATGGATATAGATTCCCAAGGTTGGCTAGGTGTAGGCAGAGGAGTGTACAGGCCTTGCTTCTTAATGGTTGGCTTGGCAATTGCACAAGTAGTGCAAGATCTAATATATTTTCCAGCATTCTATCAAAGATTTGGCCAATAAAAATATTTTTGTAGTATTTCCACTGTCTTTTCCACACCAAAGTGTTCTACAACCCGACTGTAATGCGCTTACCAAATCATCTTGGCACATTCGCTTGAAGGAACACAAATATGTCTAGGATAACACAACAATCCATCTTGAAGGTGGAAGTCTTGAACTGGTTGTCCAACCATCAACATCTTGTATGTGTTGGCGAATTATGATTCCTTTTCATATAGATGTGACCATCTAGAGGTCATGTGCCCACAAGAGTGCAGAATTATGCCTAGTGCCATAATCAGGGGTCGACTGAGGCAGTTTGTGTCATGATTGGTGCTACCATTATTATATTTAATGTTCAAATGGAAATGTTTTAGGTATGTGGACCATTTTTGATGGTGATCATTCTACAAATTCCCCTATGTTTGCATAAATTGAAGGGGTTAGTGATACGTGTGGATGATTGTCTCCTTCCCCATAATATAATGTTTCCATTTCTGGCATTCCTGCACGATGGAATACATTTCCTTATCATAGGTGGGGTATCTTCAAACAATGTTAGAGAGAGTCTCACTATGATATGCCATTGGGTGCCCTTGCTAAGTGAGGATTGTACCAATAACATAATTGAAGGCATTTGTCTCAATCTCAAATGGTTGTTGTAGGTGTGACAAGGTGAGGACTAGTGCATAGAAAAGGCAACATTTTAGTTCAATGAATTCCTTCTATTGTGACTTCGACCAAAAAACCTTTGCTTTTGCTCCACCCTTGGTAACTTGACTCTAGGGCCAAGTGATATGAGAGGAAACCAACACGAATCTTCGATAGAAATTGGCAAGGCCCAAGAAGTTGTGAAGCTCTGTTAGAGTCATTTTGGCTGTCCAATCCTGAATGAATTAGATCTTAGCCAGATCCACATCCACACCTTTATCTTATGTATCCAAATTATTAGACTTGGTCCATGCCAAAGGAGAATTTCTCTTGGTAGCACATAATTTTTGTTGTTGAAGATTTGAAGGACCTGCTGAATATGTTGCAAGTGCTCTGCCCAACTCTTGCTGAAGATGAAGATATTATCTAGATATACAACCATGAATGAGTTGGTGAAAGTCCACAAGATGTCATCCATCAGACTCATAAAAGTTGCAGGGGCATTTTTTAAGTTGAAAGGCATGACCAACTACTCAAAGAGACCCTCCTTGGACTTGAAGGAAGTCTTCCATGCATCTGTGGGTTCTATTGGAACTTTGTGATGGCTAGAATTCAAGTAAATCTTATTGAAGTACTTAACCCCCTTGATTTATTCAAGAATTTCATCAATTCGTGGGATCAGGAATCTGTTCCTAACGATGATTTTATTCAGTGGACGATAATCAATGCAGAGTCTCTAGGTCCCATCTTTCTTCAGTATGAGTATAATTGGGCTCCCACAAGCTGAGGAACTTCATCGAACGTGCTGTTTTTATAGTATCTCATGGATCTGCCACTTGATTTCGTCATCTTCTATAAGAGAGTGGTAGTAGATCAGCCCGTTAGGTAGAGGTGCTCCGAGAGTGGGAGCAATCAAATACTTGACCTGATAGTGCAAAGGTACCCTTGTGGGTAGGAAAATATTTCATTGTACTCTTCCAAGACCTTATCAACATGTTCTACTGCATAGAGGAACTCTTTCTGGGGACCATGGATGTGGTAATGATCTTCTCCTTTGAGACTAAATTAGGAAGATAAAAAAATCACACTCTAGGAGATGATCTTATAGCATTGCTTAACAAAGATCAAATAAATGAAAGTAGGTGTGGCTACCTCTGGTATCCTGTATAGTTTTATTGCCAAAGTAATAATAACAATACGAGTTCTTGATTCATACACATCATGATGCTTCCACAAGTATGGTTGGCCTAATGAAACATCACAAACCTCGAGGGGAGAAACATCACACAATACCTCGTATATGAAAGGCTTGATGTGATAGGGAAGGCGATACTATTGGCTAATGCAAAGATCTTGACCTCGGTGGAGCCACATGAAGGTGTAGGGATGTGGGTGTTGTTTTTTTGGCAAACCCAATCGCTTAACAAGCTCTGCTAAGATGAGGTTCTTTTGACTTACATTATCGATAATGAACTACAGTGGAGAACCTATTGAAAATAAAAACAAGAAATGATAAAAATAGAATCCATAATATTCCAATTTTAATTTGTCCTTGAATTAAAACTGTGAATTAAAATTTTAATTTAGTCTCACCAGCTACTCGAAAAATAATTAATTAATTCATCTTGAGTTAATTAGTTGGAAAAATGCAAGTTAGAAGTCTTTCTGAATTCATGCAACAATTATCCCTTAAATTAAGGATACTATCCCTTAATTAAGGAGATAAGGTTGTGTTATATTTGAGTTGTAATTAGTTAGCTTAGTTTACTAAGTTAAGTCCAGTTAAATTAGTTCCAAACTATTTGAGGAACTAATTGTGAGTTCAGTCAGTTAATGCATGCATACATCCAACTAGTGTACTCTAGATAATTGAAGATTCTCTCATCCTTAACTCATGCATGTCTATTCTGAGAAAGATCCAGTTGAGATTAAAGATAGGGACATTGTACTATCAGTTGCATGTTTTCTCCTATAAAGGAAACTCATGCATGCATAAGGAACAAGGTTCCTTGAGGATTGCACAGTTCTGATAGGGTGTAGGATCAGTGTGAGTGACCAGTCTTCCACTTGGTGATAGGAGGATCACCTAGAGAAACTGTGCAAGGAAATAGGAAGCTTGGAGGGTTGAGGAGAAGGTTTGTGAGAAGCCTTGTTTTCCTGTGAGAATCCAGGAGGATTGTACTGAGACCTGGCTAGCTGTGAGAGCTAAAGCTTCATGTAATTCTGAGATATTTCCACCTTGTATGATAATACAGATAGTGGGGTTTTTAGTTGACGCTTTCCCCAAAGTATGTTCATGTGTCTTGGATGATTAATTCTTCTTCTTCTGGTTATATGTGTTCAACTTTGATTCAACTTGATCTTTAAGCTTCCACAATTTTGATAGTAGAAGTAGATTAGAGTATTTTGCTTTGGTATATTGCATTATTGAGTTAATATACAGTCATATTTCCTACATATATTTTAGAGGTAGATTTGTAGAGAATTTGTAGGAAATTCTACATGGTATCGGAGTAGTGAACAGTATACGGAGAAGAGAATTTGAAGTTTGAAGTTCGAGGTTGCAGGTGCAAATTGAATTCATCTCATACTTCAAGGTTAGTCAATGGCGTTCTATGGCTTGAGACTCGAGTATGCCTTGGAAGGTCGCTCGAATTACATAGCATGGAAAGATTGCATGGAGGTTGTATTAGAAGACAACGGATTGAAGGATTTCATTGATCAAGAAATCCAAAAGCCAACTTCAACTATTGCACAAGAGTTGGCTGAGTGGAAGAAGTGTGTGGCGAGGGCGAGATGGATCATCCTTGAGGGAGTTCGAGACCATATTGTCTTGAGTCTCCATGGGAAGGATACTCCATTTTCAATGTGGAAGACATTAAAGGAACTCTACCAGAATAGTAGCGACTAGAGGAAATTGGCACTCAAGGATAAGCTTCGAAGAATAAAGATGGAGAACTGCGATACTATTTCCACATATCTAAACAAGCTCACCACTTGCAAAGATGACCTTAGTAGTGTGGGAATAACTACTACTGATGATGATATGGTGAGCCTCGCTCTCCTTGGTCTTCCAAAGAACTGGAATAGCTACCAGGACTCTGTGAATGGAAGGGAGAAACTCTCAGATTGGGAACGACTGTGGTCGGATCTCATGTAGGAGGAGATTAGGAGGAGCACACGAGATGGTTCTTCATCCAAGGATGATGAAGAAAATCTAGCCTTAGCAAGTAAGGCAAGGAAAGGGAAGGATAAGGATTCTCATTCCAAATCGAATTCTTCTCATGGAGGGAAGAAGGTTGACAAGTCTAAAGTGAGATTCTTTAATTGTCATGAAATGGGTCATTATGTGACTAATTGCCCATTGAAGAAGTCCAAGAAGGGATCCTCAAAAGGATTGGAATGTGAGACATTGGCCTCTCAGTTCGAGATGGAATTTACCCTCATTTCATGCATGGTGTCATCAATGATGGGTTTTGGTTGTTGTCTTGACAGTGGAGCCTCATTCCACATGATTGGTGATAAAAGTTTACTCAGTACCTTGGAGGAGAAATACCTCAAGATGTGCATAGAGATGGGTGACGATGAAAGGTATAGTGTTTTAGGAGTGGGCACGATTACTTTTCAGAGGGAGCATGGAGCTCTTATCACCTTGACAGATGTGAAGTATGTGTGTGGAATGAAGAAGAATTTGGTATCGATTGCGATGTTGGAGGATAAAGGCTACGATGTTGGTTTTAGTAAGGGAAAGGTTTTCCTTAGACACATCACCACGGGATAAGTGAAACAAATCAGTTCACGATTCAAGAACCTATATGCTCTTGAGGTTCAAGATGCATGCAAAGCCTTGAAAAGAAAGGAAAATGTTAGAGACTTGGTGGTTGAGAGGAAGACTAAATTACCTCTCAACATACAGTCCCTGAAGAAGTCTTAGACAATTTTGGAGGAGCCATAATCGGAGATGTTGGGAGGAGATCAAGTGGAGGCATCCACTCATGTAGAGACCTCCGGTAGGGGGAAATTTTGAGCCAAGTGGGTAGAGGGATCACATGCAACCATATCTCCCAATGTGAGGTGGGGCGATGTGAAGTGATAGTACCAAGAAGGCTAAAATTGGGCAAGGTCCATTGAGAGGTTTTATCTCGTGGATCATATCTTTCTACGGGAGCCCAAAGTACATAGTAGCAAGAGGAATCAATGGGATTGATGTACTCAGAGATCAAAGTTACAGAGGCTAAAGCAGTTAGATACTGAAGAGCACAAAGAAGGATTGACAATAGTGCAGAAAGGTTGAGTTAGCAGAAGTTCAAAGTTTTCAGTTGACAAAGGCAATAGTAGTCAGAGACTTTGATGATAGATGCATCATACTGATTCAAGGTGGATGTTTTTTTTTTGTTTCTGGAGTTGCTGGAGCAACAACAATAGAGAGAAGTGTTGCATGCAGAACATTCCAAAGGTTTAGGATTGGGATTGAGTTGAATTCCTTTCTTGTTGAGAGGGAGTGTTGAAAATAGCAACAAGAAATGATAAAAATAGAATCCTTAATATCCCAATTTTAATTTGTCCTTGAATTAAAATTGTGAATTAAAATTCGAATTTAGTCTCACGAGCTGCTTGAAAAATAATTAATCAATTCATCTTGAGTTAATTAGTTGGAGAAATTAAAGTTAGAAGTATTTCTGATGTCATGCAACATTTATCCCTTAAATTAAGGAGATTATCCCTTAATTAAGGAGATAAGGTTGAGTTATATTTGAGTTGTAATTAGTTCGCTCAATTTACTGAGTTAAGTCCAGTTAAATTAGTTCCAAACTGTTTGAGGAACTAATTGTTAGTTCAGTCAGTTAATGCATGCATACATCCAACTAGTGTACTCTAGATAACTGAAGATTCTCTCATCCTTAACTCATGCATGTCTATTCTAAGAAAGACCCAATTGAGATTAAAGACAGGGACAATGTACTATCAGTTGCATGTTTTCCCCTATAAAGGAAACTCATCCATGCAGAAGGAACAAGGTTCCTTAAGGATTGCATAGTTCTTGCAGGGTGTAGGATCAGTGTGAGTGATCAATCTTCCATTTGGTAACAGGAGGATCACCCAGAGAAACTGCACAAGGAAATAGGAGGCTTGAAGGGCTGAGGAGAAGGTTTGTGAGAAGCCTTGTTTTCCTGTGAGCATCCAAGAGGATTGTACTAAGACCAGGCTAGCTATGAGAGCTAAAGCTTTGTGTAATTTTGATATATTTCCACCTTGTATGATAATACAGATAGTGGGGTTTTTAGCTAAGGCTTTCCCCAAAGTATTTTCATGTGTCTTGGATGATTGATTCTTCTTCTTCTGGTTATATGTTTTCAACTCTGATTCAGCTCGATCTTTAAGCTTCCACAAGTTTGAGAGTAGAAGTATATTATAATATTTTGCTTTGGTATATTGCATTATTGAGTTAATCTACAGTCAGATTTTCTACATAGATATTAGAGGTAGATTTGTAGAGAATTTGCAGGAAATTATACATGGTATAGGAGCAGAGTTTATTGGAGCAGTGAACAGTATACAAAGAAGAGAATTCGAAGTTTGAAGTTTGGGGTTGCAGGTGCAAAACGAATTCATCTCATACTTCAAGGTTGGTCAATGGTGTTTTATGGCTTGAGAATCGAGTATGCCTTGGAAGGAAGCTCGAATTACATAGCATGGAAAGCTCACATGAAGGCTATATTAGAAGACAACGGCTTGAAGGATTTCATTGATCAAGAAATACAAAAGCCATCTTCAACTAATGCACAAGAGTTGGCTGAGTAGAAGAAGTGTGTGGCAAGGGTGAGACGGATCATCCTTGAGGGAGTTCGAGACCATATTGTCTCGAGTCTCCATGGGAAGGATACTCCGTATTCAATGTGGAAGACACTGAAGGACCTCTACCAGAATAGTAGCGACCAAAGGAAATTGGTGCTCAAGGATAAGCTTCGAAGAATAAAGATAGAGAACTGCGATACTATTTCCACATATTTGAACAAGCTCACCTCTTGCAGAGATGAGCTTAGTAGTGTGGGAATAACTACTGCTAATGATGATATGGTGGCCTTGCTCTCCTTGGCCTTCCAAAGAGTTGGAATAGCTACCAGGACTCTATGAATGGAAGGAAGAAACTGCTAGATTGGGAACGACTGTGGTTGGATATCATGCAGGAGGAGATTAGGAGGAGCACACGAGATGGTTCTTCTTCCCAGGATGATGAAGAAAATCTAGCCTTAGAAAGTAAGGTAAGGAAAGCGAAGGAGAAGGATTCTCATTCCAAATCGAATTCTTCTCATGGAGGGAAGAAATTTGACATGTCTAAACTGAGATGCTTTAATTTTCATGAAATGGGTCATTATGCGACTAATTTTCCATTGAAGAAGTCCAAGAAGGGATCCTCGAAAGGATCGGAAGGTGAGGCATTGGCCTCTCAGTTCGAGATGGACTTTGCCCTCATCACATGCATGGTGTCATTGATGATGGGTTGTGGTTAGTATCTTGACAATGGAGCCTCATTCCACATGAACGGTGATAAAATTTTATTCAGTACCTTGGAGGAGAAAGACCTCAAGATGCACATAGAGATGGGTGACGATGAAAGTTATAGTGTTTCAGGAGTGGGCACGATTACTTTTTAGAGGGAGCATGGAGCTCTTATCACCTTGACAGATGTGAAGTATGTGCCTGGACTGAAGAAGAATTTGGTATCAATCGCGATGTTGGAGGACAAAGGCTACGATGTTGTTTTTAGTAAGGGAAAGGTTTTCCTTAGACATGTCACCACGGGATAGGTGAAACAGATCGGTTCATGAGTTAAGAACCTATATGCTCTTGAGGTTCAAGATACATACAAAGCCTTTAGGAGCAAGGAAAATGTTAAAGACTTAGTGGTTGAGAGGGAGAGTAAATTACCTCTTAACATACAACCCCAGAAGAATTCTTAGACAATTGTGGAGGAGCCACAATTGGAGATGCCGAGAGGAGACCGAGCGGAGGCATCCATTCATGTAGAGACCTCCAATAGGGGGAAATTTTGAGCCAAGTGGGTAGAGGGATAACATGCAGCCATACCTCCTAGTGTGAGGTGGGGTGATCTGAAGTGATAGTCCCAAGAACGCTGAAATTGGGTAGGTTCCATTAAGAGGTTTTATCTCATGGATTGTACCTTGCTACGAGAGCCCAAAGTACATAGTAGTAGGAGGAATTAGTGGGATTGATGTAGTCAGAGATCAAAGTGACAGAGGCTAGAGCAGTCAGATACTGAAGAGCACAGAGAAGGATTGACAACAGTGTAGAAAGGTTGATTCAATAGAAGCACAAAGTTTTCAGTTGACAGAGGCAATAACAGTCAGAGACTTTGATGATAGATGCATCATATTGATTCAGGGAGGGATTTTTTTTTTTTTTCCTGGAGTTGATGGAGCAACAACACTAGAGAGAAGTGTTGCATGTAGAACATTCCAAAGGTTCAGGATTAGGATCGAGTTGAATTCCTTTCTTGTTGAGAGGGAGTGTTGAAAATAACAACAAGAAATGATAAAAATAGAATCTAGAATACTACAATTTTAATTTGTCCTTGAATTAAAATTCGAATTTAGTCTCACGAGCTGCTTGAAAAATAATTAATGAATTCATCTTGAGTTAATTAGTTGGAGAAATTCAAGCTAGAAGTCTTTCTAAAGTCATGCAACAATTATCCCTTAAATTAAGGAAATTATCCCTTAATTAAGGAGATAAGGTTGAGTTATATTTGAGTTGTAAATAGTTAGCTCAGTTTATTAAGTTAAGTCCAATTAAATTAGTTCCAAACTGTTTGAGGAACTAATTATGAGTTCAGTTAGTTAATGCATGCATGCATCCAACTAGTGTACTCTAGATAATTGAAGATTCTCTCATCCTTAACTCATGCATGTCTATTCTGAGAAAGACCCAGTTGAGGTTAAAGACAGGGACAATGTCCTATCAGTTGCATGTTTTCTTCTATAAAGGAAACTCATGCATGGAGAAGGAACAAGGTTCCTTGAGTATTGAACAGTTCTGATAGGGTTTAGGATTAGTGTGAGTGATCAATATTCCACTTGGTAACAGGAGGATCACCGAGAGAAACTGCATAAAGAAATATGAGGCTTGGAGGGCTGAGGAGAAGGTTTGTGAGAAGCCTTGTTTTCCTGTGAGCATCCAGGAGGATTGTACTGAGATCTGGCTAGCTATGAGAGCTAAAGCTTTGTGTAATTCTGAGATATTTCCACCTCGTATGATAATACAGCTAGTGGGGTTTTTAGTTGAGGCTTTCCCCAATGTATTTTCATGTGTCTTGGATGATTGATTCTTCTTCTTCTGGTTATATGTGTTCAGCTCCGATTCAACTCGATCTTTAAGCTTCCACAAGTTTGATAGTAGAAGTAGATTATAGTATTTTGCTTTGGTATATTGTATTATCGAGTTAATCTACAGTCTGATTTTCTACATAGATCTCAGAGGTAGATTTGTAGATAATTTGTAGGAAATTCTACAGAACCCATCGTCCACATTTATGAGTGGAAGAGACACTCACCCTCCTCCAGATCTTTGAGCTCACTCTTCTTGACCTTGGTAGTGGAAAAAATGGTACTAGGTTCTACATCAATTATCTATTTCCCCCTGTTAGGCTTTGGCTCAGTTTAATAACATGCATCTGACTCTGAAACTTTTAGCTCAACCACTGATGACTGCTTCGCATGACATTAATTTGTGTTGTGAGTGGGGATCTTATGGAACTCACACCACTTGCTTGTGTATTTCTTCATATTACCATTTCCATCATTAGGAAAATTTTGAGGTCTAAAATGGGCCACCTAAGGAATATTATAAAATAATAATGAAAATAATAAAATAATATTAGATTACCTCATCAATTTTTGGAGGGAAAAAAGAAAAAACTACTTTTTCAACTTGTATTTTCAACTTATCTCGTGCTTACTTCCTTATGATTTTACTCAAATTTCAAGGGGGAGCACTCATTGGATGCATAATTTAAATTTTCATCCAAGGAGTACCCATGTTGCATACTTTTGATGGACCCTACTACATGAAATGTGAAATACATAAAAAAAAAATGATTCAATTGATGTTTTTTTCATGTATTTCACATTATTTTTATAGTAGGGTCCATCAAAAGTATGTAACATGGGTACTCCTTGGATAAAAAATTTAATTTTTCATCCAACGAGTGCTCCCGCTCAAATTTGAGTAAAATCATAGGGAGATAAGTTGAAAATATGAGTTGAAAAAATAACTTTTTTGTTTTTTATTTTTTTATATTTTTACTTTTTTGCTCTAGAAATGGTGAATCATCTAGACCCATGGTTGACATCTTCATATTGAATCCTATTGGTTCTTATAAATTTGTGTTTTGTTGTACATTTTTGTTTTGAGGCCCATTTTTTACCTCAAAGTTTCTCTAATGTCTTTGCTTGCAAATTTGATGGGTTGTCCTAGGTCATTCAACCTTGGATTTGTCCTTTGTTCTACGGTTTGGAGGTGCCTATACCCTGCTTTGTATTTGTAGGTCCAAAGTCTCGCTTCTTCTATTTTAACTTCTTCTTGATCTTGATAGCATATCGGTACATTGCACCAAGCGAGGGGATGCCTAGGAACTCCATTCCTTCCTAGATGCAATTTTTTAGACAACCACGGTACTTGAGCACCAGATGTCGCTTAGATTCCTTGATACCTAGCTTTTTGCATAGGGTATGAAAGATATTCATGAACTCCTACACTTGTTGGTCCCTTTCCTGCCATAGTGTAATACATTTTATGTATTTGTTTTCATAGCTCCCAATATGGTAATATTGTTCCTTGATGGCAGCTCAGAAAGAATCCCAAAAGGGTGCAGTTGAAAATAGTCAGGATTCCTCCTCGTCTCTCTACTCACATCAAGTTTCCCAATAGTCCTTGACATGGGGGGTGGCCTTGAGAAGTGAAAAGTAGTATTTTCTCTATCAAGAAAATTGTGGATTGAAAAATATCCTTCTATTAGGTTTAATCATCTAACTAGAGCATATGTGTCTATCTGGCCTTCAAATTTAGGAATTTCAAAGTCAAATTATACCTTAAAGGGGGAGGTGCCTCCACTGAGTGACTACTCAATGAAGATGCTTTTCCTACTGATATCTGTTGAAGGATCTGGAAAAAATTATCCATCATCTCATTCCTTTGTTGCTCGAGGGCTTCTTCGATAAAAAAATTGAATGGATCTTCTGCTCTCTCATCTTCCTTTTCTTTTTCCATGGGAGGCTGTCGTGGTTGGTGAGGTTAGTCTTACAAGGGCTCAACTAGTTCAAGTCCCAAATCCTTATATCATGACCTCATTAGGGACTTGCATAAAAAAATAGAGAAAGAACACATTGCTTTGATACCACTCATCCAGGTTTTTTAAGGAACGAAATGAAATACATATTTAAACAACAACACAAAGATACAACAAAACCAAACTTCAATTAGTGAATAGTGAATGTTGAAAATTGTTTACATGCAAAATGAAAGCAAACTAGCTCAAGCAATGGTAGCTTATCTTTGAGAAGATTTGTGATGACTACATGCCTTCTGAACTATGTTACAATGAGGCTCAGAGGCATTTTTATCATGAAGAAACAATGATAATCCCTAAACATCCAAAACCCTAACCCTAGGACATGAAGCACTAAAAGGTATCGGTACCAATGGGGCTAGTTGGAACGTCAAATTCTCGAGGTTGTAACATTGGCATACGATATTTTTTTATCACACATGATAACTTGTTAGAAAGGTCTCTCTGAGGAAAATAAATTTTGATTGCAAACATCAATTAATGACTCATGTTTTCCTGTTTCCTTAAGAAACATCGTTTAGGGCCTCAAAACGGATCAGAAAAACTACTAAAAATACAAAACTCTCGAAATAGGAAACTATGTTGAAAAATGGGAAACTAATAGAAAACAATGATGGGGGTCCAAGTGGAATAGGTAGGTGGTCACCAATATCCATCTGAATCATTTTTTGTGACATATTTCAATGCAATTCCACTGGAAACATGCCAAGAAATAAGGGAGTTAGATATAAAAGATGGGGAGGAGAGGGAATCCATATTTAACTTTGAGTTTCTTGAGGACTTGGCAAGTTTGGTACCAGACCTTGGTAACAACAAGGGTAGAAAGAAGTTGTAATTGAACTCAGTTTCGCTTCATTAGAAAATGAAGATGTTGTTGGGTTTGGTACTGAGGGATAAATAGGTAGAGAAGTATAACACCTTTGCCTCCTTGGAGTATGTCAAAAGAATGTTGAGAAACCAGAGGTTTTGTGTGGACAAATTAGATGCTCACCCCATGCATGTGGAGAGTTAGGTTCCTTGTGCATTGTTGGGAACGGGTCCCCTAGGGTCAATATGGGGTTAAAAGCCCAAGTTTTGGGGCTAAAGGCCCAAGTTTTATGTAAAGAATGTAAATTCTCAGCATTTTGTGGTTGTGGAGGGTGAACATGTAAGCAGTCAAGAAGGGGTTTCCGCCCTTAGTTAGATAGTTTGTGTTGGTTTGATGAGATTCGCCCTTGGTCTGTGGACCATGGGATTGTATAAGAAGGGAGTCTTAGAAGAATCTAAGGAAGCTAAGTCAAAACGTTGTTGGTAGAGTTCTGAGGAAGTTTATGGGTCTGTGAGAGCTAAGAGTGAAGAGTCTTAGCGTAGGAAGAGGCTATGCAACTGAGTGCGCAGAGGCATAGGGTAAAAGTCTACAGCTGAGTGCGCGGACTCCTGTAGCTGTGTGCACAGGGTAGCCAGAGTCTGTATTGGAAATCTAGATTATCAATAAAGAGAAGTATTTTGGAATTATCCGTGTATGTGTTATTTTACTTCTATTATGAATGTTGCGATTATGTTATATTGAATACTGGGGTTATGAATTAATGCTAAATTAATGCGCAAATCTATGTATTTTACTTTGTCATATGAATGCAAGTAAGAATATTTGTTTACGCGAAGATAACCATAATTCATGTTAAAATTAACCGATACTTAGGTGAATCTAAGTAAATACAGAAGTAAGAGTAATTACAGAGGTGTGTAAGTGCCTGATCTATCTATTTAGGGTCCACGAAAGATGATCAGAGGTTTTCATGGAGGCTTCAAGGACGAATGAGAGATGTACCTTGATAAGCCCTAAAGGGCTTATCAGTCTACGTGAAGGAAGGGTTAGGGAAAATAGCTGACATCACAACAATCTTAGGGTGTGTAAACTTGGTTCCTGCATCCCCCCATACTGCTTCAGGTGAGACTTCAGTCTATGCTCCACGGATTGATGTCGAAAGGGCCAATAGTGTAGGGATTTTCTTGGTTGCTTAACGTTGAACCTAAGTCAAGGTCCATCAAGCCAACGAATGGTTTCGTTGCTGGGACTGGGATCTGCATAACGAGATGTGTGATGTCGCATCATTGGAATCCAAGTAAGAAAGAGAATGAAGATTGGTTGGATAGAAAATCCACGAGTTCGTAGCGCAAGAAAATAGGAATCCGCGATTGACGAAAGAACAATGGTTGGACATATATCTATACATAGAAATACATGAAATCTTCTTTTGTTCTTTCTCGGTTTAATTGTATGAGTGGATCGCGAAGTTGGCAGACGACCAAGGGAGGTGGAGGCTTGATGGTCTAATTGTCTGGACCCCGGAGTTAGTGCAGAAATTGGAAGTATCTAAAGATAAGATCGCACACACTGTCGATCATTGGCTCAGCCGTATCATAGGAGGGTTTGTGACAGACTTCACGGTCGATACTTAGGTAGGTTACAGTGAAGCAGAGCACTGCTTCTTCAAAGGGTTGCAAGGTAAGTATTTGAAATCATTAAATACTTGGATTAAGATGCTCTTGTGTGAAAAGTGAGTTATGCAGTTGCCTTGATGTTTGGGGCTACGCAAAGTGGAATAACTTTTAGAGGCAGAGGAAGAAAAGGCCTTGAATATAGCCCATTGATTGAACCTCCTCTGAGTGACGACGAGGGAGCAACATAGCATTATCCACTGAGTGCTATTCAGTTGATAAGACAAGGATTCCTACAAATACCTCTTCCACCCACACCACCTCCATCCTCACCTCCATTGATTACCCCCTCACCCACACCACCGCCATCCCCACCACCATTCAACATGGCGAACTCCGTAAAGCTACTTGTGTTCAAGGGTATAGGAAATGAAGATCTAGATCTATTTTGGTTCGTTGCAAAGGCTATATGGGAAGGTCAGGGTATCACGAATGATCAAATGAAGAAAGTGACGCTAGTTAGTTCTTTGCAAGACCGCGCACTAACTTGGTACATTAAGTACTGCACTGATAATTTGACATCCACGTTGGAAAGATATCTAGTCTGCGCTGAATAAGGAACTTAGTAGATCTAAGTCTGAGGTGCAATCAATTGTGGGATTCAAGGAGATCATGATGAAGCCTAGAGAAACGCCCTGGGATTTGGATCAAAGAATGAAGTGTACGATCCTTGAAGTCAACATGAATATGACTAATGGTCAGCAACGCGAATGGTTTGTGGCCTCGCTCCTGCCTCATCTAAGGGTTGCGATATCACAACAAAAGATCAGGACACAAGAGGAAGCTCTGGAAAGCGTGATGAGATTGCATGAGACACCAATACAGGATAATAATCTAGGGGTTCAATAGAATCATGCGTAGTTGCAGAACCTTTTCCTCGAAATGAAAAGTCTAAAAAAAGACAGAACAACTCGGCTAGAGGCATGCAAAGAAGTATGGTGCCTAAAGTGCAAAAGCCAGGGGAATGACAAAGATCAATGTCTAGTTTTCGCAAATTATGTTGCAGTAGGAGGACCAATGCCTCTGAGGCTAGAAGCTATAGTAGGGCCAAGTACAAGGCCCACACTATGGTGTGTTATATATCAGGTAGCTATGAAACATGCGACATACAATTGCCATTTGCTGCAGAAATTCGTACAAACACCACAACAACTCTTTTTCAACTTCTGTCAATCAGTGAGTCATGATGAGCACAATTGCCATAGTTATGAATTAATGATGGACAGGACACTTGCATACATGGTGCAGGAAGAAACGTGACCTTTGGACCAAGGCACTGGAGGAGCGTAAGGCGAATATTAGGGGTGCAGACGAGGCTGAGATGGAGGAGGAACTAGTAGAGGTCGAGGGCAAGTTATTTGTTACAATTGTGGAGGACCAGGACACTACACATGAGATTGTCTAAACCTGATGCAATTTTCATGCTACTATTGTACTCAGTTTGACCATGGAACAAAGGATTTCCCTATTGTTAGCTAAGATATGCGAGAAGGGGGTGTAGCATCAACAACTGACTCAGAACCTACAGATGATGAGGGTTGAGCTTGCGAGGAAGACCCTAAGGTAAATATTGTGTTGTAGAGTGGAGCGACGACTTGTGAGGATAAGAGGAAGCATCCTAAAGAAGGTGAGTGGGTCCACAAAGCACCAGCAAATGAGATTGAGTTTGATCTAAAATGTGCAAAATAAACATTTAGGGAAGCGAAGAAAAGTTTCACTGAGGCCTCTACCTCAGGGAGTCAAGAGAAGTCGATTGAAGAAATGGAGCTGTCCATGATTACCACATTCCTGGAGACCTTCATGAAACTGCTCCACAATAGCAAGGCTATGAGGGGAATGTAGGAGCTGACCAATAGGTGCCTGGCAAGAAAAATGCTATTAACGGACCATGCGTAGTTAGAAAGCTTGGTAAGCATAAGGCAATAACTAGACGTGAGATGAGACTCGCTGCGCAGATAGGAGAATACAAAATGGACCAAGTTATCTTGGACCTAGGGTCCAATGCGAATGTTCTTCCGAAACAGACATGGGAAAGAATGGGGAGACTTGTGCTATAGTGGTCTCTGATTCAGTTAAGGATGACGAATCAACAGAAAACCATCCCAATGGGGAGGTTATATTTGATATCGAAGGTGCGATCACACTAGTTGATTTTGAAGTGATAGAGATTGTGGATGACATAAATCCCTAGCCTACGCTCCTTGGGATCGATTGGCCCACTGAAATGAATTAGGTAATCAATATAAAGAAGAGAAATATGATATTTGAGAAGAAATTGCTCCGCGTAGTGTTACCATTGGACCCTGCAGAAGGACCTATACTGAACCATTCCGCGATTATGAAAGTGATGACGATTTGGACAAGATTTACAAATAACAGCGCAGGATTAGGATTGGGTGAATCTGACAGTAGATGAACGTATTGTGTGGGACCGTGAGAGCTCTTGCACATCACATTCAGACAAAGAACTAGAGCACTGGCAGAATCGACTGCATGAAGTATCTATGCTGTGCTGTAATATGATCACCAAGTCGTTGCGATGTGTATCATCAGAGATAAGAAATCTGCCTTGCTATGATGGGTTAAATGATGTTGATCACTTTTTGGATGCATTTGAGAGGGAAGTACCAGAGAAGCTTCACTTCCAGTCATTGGACTGGGTGCTGTGTGCTACGCCTAGGGTACACACAAAGATAGTTTTGATGATTGGTGCGAATATAGGAGGATGGTTGATCAGATATTGATCCACAACCTAAGTGATAGCTCAAATTTCAAAGTGTTTGAAAGAATATTGAACTTGAGCGACCAGACATATCTCTTCTTCTTGATTAAAGCGCTGTGAATGGTTCAAAAAACCGATACCGTATGAAGGAGTTATCGCAATTTGAAAAATCTAGTAAATTACAATTTATGGACATTTGACCAAGATTAATTTGGTTTTTGGCAATATTAAAAAAAGTATATTCCAAGGAATATTCCTTGGAATATTCGCTTTTGGGGACCAATCAGGTGCCGATACATGGCAAGCTTAGAGGCTGCCACGTGGCCCTGGAATGGTTATGTAAAATTTGTTAGAGGTCTGACAAAATCGAACCGTGACCTCAGGCAAGATAGGACATCGCTCTACCACCTCTGCAAAAATTTGTTTCTTAACATATTATTGTTACATTGCATATTTGTGTTGTGATGGTCGGAGGATTGGGGGTTAGGACCTCCAGCGGTCTTACATGCCAGCAGTCCCTTAAAACTATTCACATGAATTCCGATGCGATTAACCGCTGGGATTATTCCACCTCATATGCATGCCCAACATTAATTGTAATAGTCACCTCTAACGGTTTAGCTTGGAGGAGTGGCTATAAAGGTGGATATGCCATATTTAACTAGAGTTAAGTGCAGTTCACCAAATTTGGTGGAGTATCCCTAGGGGATATTGACTAAATGCACTCCAGGAGTAGTTTTTGACTTGGGAGAGTGAAATAATAGGCTAGCTAGGTTAACTAGAGCCTTCTGAAGCCAATGGAATAGTCCAGAGAAGCTGAAGAAGTCATCTTCATAGAGATTTTCATTTAGGGAGATTTTGGAGCTTAGGGCCACCAGGAGTTGGAGGCAATTGTAGGAGCTACTAGTACGCATTCTCAGTGAACCAACAATTATTCCTGACTGTAATGAGAATTCTGAATCCATTGCAGGGTTTTTCAAAAGCATTTGAAGACTTCTAAAGGCCGATATGCTACATGGAAGTTTCAGGCAGCCCAGTGCCAATTGTGGAGGAAGGCCTAGTTTAGGGATGCAGTGCTCATTTTGAGCAAATGATTAGTCTATTTTTGGTGTTTGATATGTACTGGAGATAGTAAATGAGGTTTTAGTGATAGTTAAAGAATTCTGAAGGAGTTAGTGCCATCAAAAATCTCAGGGTAGCTCAGTGCACCAATTGAAGGAATCAAGTCTAAGGGAGCTTAGATCTATTTGCAGAGTGATGACAACCATGACAGGGATATAGAGGGTAGTCTAAGCCCATTGGTTTAGTTCAATAACCTTTGGAGTTAAGTGTGGAACTTGTAAAAGAAACTTTGCCATAATCCCCAAGAGCCTAGTCAAGATGACAAAAGCTCAAGGAGATGTAGCCCATGATATTCGGGTGGACTCCTAGATTAAATTTGTTGTTATGTGTTGATGTTTATTTGCTGCATTATATGGCTGTTATATGTTTTTAATATCAGCAGAAACAAATGGACTTAAAGCACTTAAGTAGTTAAAATAAAAAGACATACACGTGTTTCAAGTATTTAATTCCGTAAATGTCATATATAAGCTAGATCATTTATTTGTTTAACTGAGTGAGAGGTTCTTGTAAGCATAACAAGTTATCAAACCCCCATTTCAAATTAGGTGGTATAAGAGAAAGTTGCTTGATTGACAAAGCAATAGGTTGCTTGTTTGACTTGAAAGGTGTTTAAACAATACAAAGGATTTGACTATTTGACTGTTTGTAAACTGATGGTTGCTTGAGTTTATGAAGGAATAAGGGCTGAAGGAATTCTACTCACCCAAAGGACCTTAAGGAAACCCTTGAAGCACAAGAGGATTTGTTTGCAAAAGGCTGCTTGAATAAGAGTTCGACTCTACAGCCATTTAGTTCAGAAATTTTGTCAATATTTCTTTGAAAGCTTTGTGAATTTTGTTGAAGTTCTTTTGTTCATTTCTATAATGACAACTTATACAAGTGAGTTTTAAAAATCCTCCTCCTTCACAAGATTCTTTGATGAAGACATGAAGCGAGACTTGTTCATCATGATGGATATGGTGAAACAAATGTACAAAGATGAAAGGAAGAGCACCAAACTTCTAGAGCAGTTGAATTCCATGAAGGAAGAGAAGCAGTTGCTTTTTGACAAGTTGCAGGAAATGGAGAGCCAACTTCATATTGCAAATATGAACCTAGAAAGGATGCATGAGTTCGAGACACAAATCCTTGTCGCCAAAGAAGCCTTAGTCAAGCATCAGTTTGAAGAAGAGGTAAACAATCCTAGTTTGTCTTCAATTTCCTCTAAGAATGTTTATGTTGGTTCTTTTGAAAAAACATACAAGAGGCATTGGGTCCAAGTTGATGTCAAAAATGGGCTATTAAGGAAAAGGATTGGGAAAACATGCACAAGGCATTGTTGAGCCAATAATGGTTGAGGAAAGGCCTAAGTATTTGGGTCTTGGCTATGGACAATCTTATGGAGAAAGTTCCAAAGTAGCCATGAAGGCAATTGAAATAGTTCCTAGAAAGAGTTTCATTTTAGGTTCTCTACCTCAAGTTTGTAAAGATTGTATTCACGAGGAATGAAATTGTTTGAAACATATTTTGCAAGAAGAAGGTGTTCATAAGCATGCACTCGAACAAGGGAGTTATGAAAGCTCTAAAATCATTGAAGAGATTGATGGTGTTCCGAAGGGAGCCACTTCTTCATTCGATTCACCTTCTCATGAAGGTAACAAAGGTGAAAGAGAAAGGTATAAATCTGATTTCAATCATATTTATTTTGATTATGTTAAGCATGGTAAATTTCCACATAAGCATTGGAAAAAAATCGCATGTTCCTTTTATGGTTTGGTTAACCATAGTGTTTCTAGATGTTGGAAGAGAATGGCCACATACATGAAAATTTTGAAGAAAAGGAGGAAAGAAGCCAAAGGTCCATTGGACAAGGAAAATTATTTTGTAAAGAGGATGAACATGTGTTGCACTCATTGCCATAAGCAAGGACATATTGCTGAAAAGTGTTGGATTTTGAATCCAACAATGCTTCCACGAAATTTGAAGAAGGTGGAAAAAGAGAATGGCAAGAATAGAAAGGAAATTTCTATAATTGATGTGTTTCAGGATAATTCACATGTTGACATCGATGTGTAGTTAAAGGAAGCACCTTTTATGTGGATTGGTAAGAAATGGTTAGAGTTCTTATCCAATTGAAGTTGCATGTCTTTTGGTTTGGTACATTTCTTTTCCAATGGAATGCAAGTTCCAAGGTTTTGCCGAAAAGGTGAATTAAAAAAAAGTTGAGTATGAGACTTGCTTTATTGCAGAAAAATTATATTCATTTTAGCTTTGTAAGCAAATTTACATATGATTGAGGATATTGCACTTATGATTGTGCTAGAGAGAAAGTTGACGAAGTGAATACATGCATGAAAATGGTATGTATGAACAAAGGAATGTTGATGATTTCATTGTATTTGAACATGTATGTGTAATAGATTTGATGGTCAATTGCTTTGTTTAAACATGCATGCAATGTCATATCAACTTGGAAAAGTTGATTTTGTCTCCAAGATTGAAAAAAGGGAGATAATGATGAAGTGTTTCACAAGAGGTAGAATTCTTTCTACTTTGAAAACGAATCGTCAAGTTCTTTTTGTACATGCTTGACTTGGAGAGTCAGTTGGTTGAAAAAGGTATGTTTTTGTTGGCTTGTGATTTAGTCGAACATTTGTACACAAAAATGTAAGAGACATAATGATGATTCACATGATGTGAATTTTTGTCGTCAAGTTGTTTCTTGCATTATGTTATTTTTGACAAGATGTCAGAAGAAGATTTGCAGCAGCAAAAGTCGCCATAGAAGTGGCTTGGTAAGAAGTGGTTTGACTTCTTGACACAAAAAATCATACTTTCATTGGTACATATGCGAATTTCAATTAAGTATGCATATATTTATGATGTAATCTCATGTTTGATTGAGCCACATTGGGTCGATGATAAAGTGTAATATCCCTTTTCAGGGATATCCCTCAAACACAAGCAAACTCCAACTAGAGATGGACTGGGAGGGCGTTTACTAGATATGTCGCCTCTGAAAAGAGGACGAGATCTGGAGGCTACCTGGCCCTTTCTAGACTCTGTCTAAGAGTATAGGAGAAGAACACACAAGTGGTATATTAGCCGGGAAGCTCAAAGAGATAAAAATAATAGTACTGCAACATAAAATAATGTATACATGGAATATAAGAAGATACTCAAGAAATGCAGAGAGAAATGCTAAGCCAGTTTATTATACTGAGTAATGGATAGAGTACAAGAGGTGATCTGAAAGATAGCACCTCGACTTGCATAAGGAAAGTGAAGAAATACACTCAGAATGGTAACAAAATGGCCTCTCTCTAAACTGTGTCCAAGCTGCTGGAGAACTGTTGTGCTACTGCTACCGCTGGAATCAAGTGAGGATTTGGGGTTGTTCTCCTCCTCAGAAAATGCTGAAACTCTAGAATTAGCCTTTGCTCAATAAACCCAGAAAATCCCAGAAAGCTTTTCTAAAAAATCTGACCCCCGAAAATCACCCCCTTGAGGATCTATGCTATCCCTCAAGGATCTGCACTGCCATTGAAGAGAATCCTCCAAAAATCTGCCCGAGACTCTGCCAAAATCCTCCAATATGCAAAGGCTGATCCCTTGCTCAATCTCCAAGCTCAAATCCTCCACATAAACCCAATAAGAGCTCCTACGAAAAGAGACTACATCCTCCTCTCTCAAGACTGCGTAGTCATCAAAATGCTCAGTTCCTCCTCAACTCCAAAGATCGATCCTCCTTCAAAATACTGATGAAACTACCTTATCCGAGAAGGCACTCGATGCGCTAAATAGTGCTGCATACAGGCTAAACAACCAACATTCTCTAAGTTGAAGTGACTAGCTCAAATGCAACATAATTGAATGCCAAAATGAGGAGGATTCTCTCTCCTTTATAGCTTTGGCCTCTCTTAAAACCCTAATGCCCACCTCCTCCAACGTAGCCTCTCTCTTGCCACGTGCTCCTCTCCATTTGCGCAGTCCCTCCAAGTGTCTACGTGGGCCCCCTTCTCTACATGGTCCTTTTGGCCCGCTTGGCTCCCCTTTTAAGTTACAATGTTGTGCTACTACGGAGTGAATTTATTCAAAAAGTGAGTTATGTCCCCCTTTCCTCACCTTTTTATTTATAAATAACTATATAAGGAAAAATTGAACAAAATCAAATATTCCAATTAGCCATGGCTAATTAGGAATATTACAGTCTTCCCTGGCAAAATGTTTCTTGTCCTCAAGCAACTGAAGTGATGGATGCTGCAAAATTTTCTCACTCTCCCAAGTGGCATCCTCATCTAGTAAATTCTTCCACCTCACCAAGAATTCCTGAACCGTCCTGCTCTGCAACTGCCTCTCCTTGGTATCAATAATAGCCTTTAGTTGCGACACCAAATGCCCCTCATCATCCTTGGGTGGTAGCTCATCTGTCACTGTCACTTGCTGCCCCAATGCCTTCTTCAGGCATGACACATGAAAAACGTTATGAATCTTACTGTCTTGGGGCAGCTCCAACTCATATGCAACCTGTCCAATCCTGTGTATCACCCTATATGGCCCATAAAAGTGGGGCTTGAGCTTCTTAGCCCACTTCTGCTTCAGTGACGACTGTCGGTATTGCTGTAATCGTAGGTAGACCAAGTCCCCTACCTCAAACTATCTCTCCACCCGACCCCTGCCAGCATACAACTTCTGCTAGTTCTGCGCTATAGCCATATTATCCTTGAGAGCTCAGAGAATATGCTAACTCTCTTGGATCCAAATCTTGGCTCTCAGAGCCTTGCTAGCACCAAACATCACGTAAGTAAAAGATAAAGGATGATATCCATAAAAGGCATAGAATGGTGACATACCAATGGACATGTGATGTGTAGTGTTGTAGCAGTACTCCCCCAGATGCAGCCACTTCATCCATGCTCGTTGCTGCCCGCTGACATAGTTACGAAGTAGCCCTCTAGTCACTTGTTGACTATCTCTGTCTGCCCATCCATTTATGGGTGTGTTGTGGCCAACAACAACACCCCTTCTTATTTAGTTTTATCACTAATACTAAATAAGTGGGGACCCTTATTAAAAAATTTTAAAAATCGATTAATGCTTGTATTTCCTTTTTCAATATAACTTACTATCATAAACTTATGAGAATACCCGTGAAAAATCTAAAAAGACTTAAGTTTTATGATAAGTTAGAATAAAATCATTCCTTAAAGAGCGTCGCATCGCAAAAAGGTAATGAATGCCTTCCTACAAACAAAATCTCTAAGACTGTGAAATCGCGATGCAAAATCACACATCAAAAGATCCTCATCGCATCGCATGCCTCAACCATTACTTAAGCTAAAATGCCTCAAACCGTCGATATGTGATGGCACATGTCACAAATCGCATTTCGCAAAAAACAAATTAACGGATGATTACCACATGCAACAGATTTGTGATATTGCGATCTGTGATATTGTGAAGCAAATCACAAAATTTCCTTATCACAGATATTCAAGGCTCGTTGTTCGAAAAAGCTTTTTCCATAAACCGATTCATGGTTATGCGCGTTAATGTTAATCAATGAGTTAGTTGACAATCATTAATGAAATATGGTTTTGATCTGATTGAAGACCCATTTCATGTATGGTGGTATATTTTATATGTTTTTGGCATTTAAAGCTTTCTCGTCACCTTTTTCTTATCATTATTCTCACCTCATTTGTAAACTGCAGGAGCAAAGAGCAGAAAAGTAGACATAGCAGTGTTTAGGATATTATGGGAAAGAAGGGTAAAGCTTCTAGTTCTAAAGATAAAGAAATGACGCCCTTATACACAGACACCACTGGTAACAAAGATGCCGGTATTACTACTTGGGAAGGCATGTACAGTCTACTCGAGGAAGAAAATCCCAAGGTAATGGAGGTTATGGCTACTGCAGGCTCACACGGGTCTTCTGAGGCGTCTATTACAGAACTAGCATGTTTGTTCTTGCACAAGATAGTGGCGAGGCCCAAAATTCTTCCATACATGGACATGGTTAAATGGGTACTAGATAATGCTGATATCACATATAGAGAATTTAAAGCTCAAAACCACGAACTCACAAAGTTGTTATTTTCACAAAATTTAAGCTTTATATCCTTTAACAAAAAAACGCGCAAGAGGCGAAAATCGCACTAGGGAAGCCTGGATCGAGAAACAGAGGCAGTTTCTTTGGCCAGACAAAACCCCTCGAGATGGAAAGCCTCTAATCACTCAGTCACCTGTAAGCCTAGAAATTTGTAGGAAAAAGTGCTAAAGACGAAAGGCAAAACTTGAACTCTAGACCAGTAGTATTTATCAGGTATATCATCAAGTGGTATGTAGATATCTACTTAATGTACAACATCTATAGACAAGCTGGAGACAGAAGGCTCAAGAAAAGGCAAAATCCATCAAAAGGTTAACCAAGTTGAATTGGGATTCTTACTGGGATTACTCGGTAAAACCACATAGCCAGTGCATGACTCTTAAATGTATCATCAATTCTGCTGAGAAGATGGCACCAACACTTGCCGATTCCGTTTTCGCAGGACAGCTAAAGTCGAAAGTTAGCCAGCCAACTCTCCTCAAGAAAATGTTGAGCACTTGCGATTACAAGGAACAGATACACAAATTGTTAGTTGTTAGTTTTAGATTTAGATTTAGTTTTATTTTTGCCTAAAATGAGGATGGTCATTTAAACCGCATCCTACATTTTTGTAATAAATTATTTTTAAATTTAGTTAGTAGTATTTAAACCCTTCTCATGCATTTAGAGAAGGGTCTTGAAATTTGTCAAAAACTTGTTCTCAGAACATGCACTTTTGCACCCTCCGAGGATGTTTTGATGAATGAATGGAACAAGATTTATTGATATTTGTGTTTAATATCTACTACTAATGTTGCACTTTTGTACTCTTGGTGGATGTTGGATTAAGAAGAGATAAATCATTATTGCTTGAAGCTCATGAGTAGAACTAGTTATAAATGGTACTTTTATGTCTTAACTATTTCTGCTTATGTGTCAAGGTGATATTCATTTTTAGTTATTTATATATGAATGCATGAATGCTTGAGTTATCATTTGGCACTTCTATACGGTGATAGCTATTTATTTATGCTTAATATATGAGTAGCTTATTATGTGATATGTTTTTTGACAATTGTTTCGTCTAACTTTTGATACGAAATGGTTTATCTTTATTAAATTCCTTTCTCATAGCAGTTGAATGATCTTTATTACCAATTGTTATTTGAAATCATTTTAGATCACATAACAGAAAGATTAAATCCCGGGTTAGTTTAGAATTAGATATTTCTGTTCATTAGAATAAAATTGCATGTTGTTAGATTAGATTTAGAATAAAAGCATTTTAATTAGGAATTATTAGAAAGGAAATATCAATTCTCAACACACACACACATATATTGGGAAAGTGGTTCCATATCCCCAGTCAGACCCACTATACCAAACGGAAAAGGAGCTGCTAACCAAGGTCCGGACCGGGTGGGTGTCTGTTATGAAACCAGCTCACAAAAAGATAGAAAATATAGTTGAATGCCTTAGAATTCAGCCTCTTCGAGGGGGCAACCTCCTTTACATTACACAAATGAACAATTCTTGGATGACACAAATGAAAATACCTCCTTTCTATAAATAGGAGTCTAAGGGGTCATAATATAATCAGAGCCAACATAACAATAATAATGTAAGGGCACAATAGTAACAATATGGGCACTACATGGGTACATCAATATAATAAGAGGGTTGTACTAATAACAATAAGGGGTTACACTAGTAGTATAGGAGACTAACATGCTCCTCTCCTTCAAAAAGTGTTGTCCTCACCGCTTGAGTAGTTCTTGATGCTTCTGTATAAAATTCTTGTCCTCCCATTTGGAATCTTCAGCGGGTAAGTTCTTCCACTTGATGAGATACTCTG